>CP125976.1:463728915-463971801 GCA_030063025.1 Avena longiglumis
CTAATTCAATTTCAGCATTTGTACTATTTGATACCGTGCATCACATTCATTCATCTCAAAATCATTTGTTGAAAGAAATGAACTACGGTGGAAACCATTGGGGTCCTATAAGAGTAAGTTCTCCGTGGGGAGAAATGATAGTGAACTCGAGGATGTCATGACTTAGTCATAGAGTTTGGAAAACATAAGTTTCAAAGTGAACCTAATAGTTCTGAATTCCCAAGGATTAGATGTGATTTTGGGAATGGATTGGATGGCTAAGTATGAAGGAGTATTGGATTGTGCCAATCGTACCGTTACACTCTCAACTCCCGAAGGAAAAAGAATAAAATTTAAGTCAAACTTTGAATCCAAGGGTAGTAAGCTGAATTCTCTTAAGGGGGTTAGCATGGACAGTGTACCAATAGTATGTGAGTTTCCGGATGTGTTTCCGGAAGAGCTACCAGGAATGCCACCGGATAGAGATGTGGAGTTTCTGATAGATTTGGTGCCAGGATCGGGACCAATAGCTAAGAGACCGTACAAAATGTCAGTTGATGAATTGAAAGAGCTCAAGAAACAGCTAGGAGAACAATTACAGAAAGGGTTTATACAACCAAGTTCTTCGTCTTGGGGAGCCCCAGTGTTGTTCGTGGAAAAGAAGGATAGAACACAAAGGTTATGTATTGACTACCGTTCACTCAATGAGGTTACCATCAAGAACAAGTATCCTTTGCCAAGAATCAACGACTTATTTGATCAGCTAGAAGGAGCATGTGTATTCTCGAAGATTGATCTCCGCCGATATTTTCAACTCAAGATACGAGAGCAAGACATACCAAAAACAGCATTCACCACAAGGTATGGATTATATGAGTATACCGTGATGCCTTTCGGTTTAACCAACGCCCAAAGATACTTCATGAATATGATGAACAAGGTGTTCATGGAGTTCCTTGACAAATTCGTTGTCGTTTTCATCGATGACATCTTGGTCTACTCCAAGAGCAAGGAAGAGCATGAAAGACACTTACGCTTGATACTTGAGAAACTGAGAGAACATAAATTATATGCCAAATTCAGCAAGTGTGAATTTTGGTTAGAGAAAGTTGGTTTTCTTGGTCATGTGATGACAAAAGATGGTGTGGCAGTTGATCCTGCTAAGGTTTCAGCTGTGACAGATTGGGAATCACCCAAGAATGTGAAAGAAGTTCGTAGTTTCCTCGACTTAGCAGGTTACTACAGAAGGTTCATAGAAAATTTCTCGAAAGTTGCTAAGCCTATGACAGAATTGCTAAAGAAGGACAAGAAGTTTGCCTGGTCAGAAGGTTGCGAAGTAAGTTTCCAAGAATTGAAGAAGAGACTTGTAACAGCACCAGTTCTATGTCTGCCAGATTTGGAAAAGGATTTCCAAGTGTATTGTGATGCTTCTCATCAAGGTTTGGGTGCCGTACTTATGCAAGATGGTAAAGTCGTAGCTTATGCTTCGAGACAACTCAAAACTCATGAAGTGAACTATCCTACTCATGATTTGGAGTTAGCTTCTGTCGTCCATGCACTCAAAACATGGAGACATTACCTATTGGGAAAGCGTTGTGAAGTATTCACTGATCACAAGAGCTTAAAGTACATTTTCACCCAGAAGGAAATCAACATGAGACAAAGAAGATGGCTAGAACTTATTAAGGATTACGACTTAAGTTTGCAATACCATCCCGGTAAAGCAAATGTAGTAGCAGATGCTCTAAGTCGTAAGACTTTTGTAAATGGCCTTAAAAAAGGGGAATTGCCAGATGACTTGTGTAAGCAATTCAAAGAACTCAGATTGGATATTGTACCAGAAGGATATCTCATGTCCTTAGATGTTCAACCCACTCTATTGGACAAAATCAGAGAAGTTCAGAAGACTGATGAGGAAATTGAAAAGATTAAAGTAAACATTGGTCTAGGGAAAGCTAAGAGTTTTCATATTGGACGATGTGGTACTTTATGGCACGGAAACGATGTGTTCCACAAGACCCGGAGTTACGGAAATCGATCTACAAGAAGGTCACAACTCTCCATATTCTATTCACCCGAAACACCAAGATGTATATGGATATGAAAGAAAGATTTTGGTGGAACAATCTTAAGAGGATATCACGAACATATTGCTTTGTGTGATGTGTAGCAGAGTCAAAGCGAGCACCAAAACCAGGTTCTGCTTCAACCACCGCCTATTCCCTAATGGAAGTGGGAAAATATTGGTATGGATTTCATTACTGGATTACCAAGGACTAGATCAGGGTATGATTCCATATGGGTAGTAGTGGATCGCCTAACTAAAGTGGCTCATTTTATACCAGTGAAGACAACCTATACAAGTGCCAAGTTAGCAAAAATTTACATGAGCAGGATTGTATGCCTTCATGGTGTGCCAAAGAGTATTGTGTTTGATAGAGGAACTCAATTCACATCTCACTTTTGGAGACAGCTTCATGAATCCTTAGGAACGAGATTGGAATTTAGTACTGCTTTTCATCCCCAAACAGATGGACAAACAGAAAGGACCAACCAAATTCTTGAGGACATGTTGAGAGCTTGTGCTTTAGACTATGGAGCAAGTTGGGATGAAAGTTTACCTTACGCGGAGTTCTCTTACAACAATAGTCATCAATCTAGTATTGGAATGGCACAGTTTGAGTTACTCTACGGAAGGAAGTGTACCACCCCATTGTTATGGAATGGTGTGGGTGAAAGGAGCTTATTTGGACCAGATCTTATCAAAGACGCCGAAGAGAAAGTCAAATTGGTTAAGGACAGGTTGAAGATAGCACAGTCCCGACAAAAAAGCTACGTGGATTCTAAGCGTAGAGAAGTCACCTACGAAGTTGGGGATAGAGCTTATCTCAGGGTATCACCACTTCGTGGAGTGAAAAGATTTGGAGTCAAAGGAAAGTTGGCACCAAGATATGTTGGGCCATTCAAGATTCTAAGCCGCAAAGGAGAAGTTGCCTATGAGGTTGAACTGCCAGAATCTTTGTCAGCAGTCCATAACGTATTTCATGTGAGTCAGCTTAAGAAATGTCACCCAGAAATGGAAGAGTCTTCTTTGAAGGATACCATACCTTTGGAAGAAGTTCAGCTAGAAAGTGATCTCACTTATGAGGAAAAGCCTGTCAAGATTCTAGAGACAGCAGAAAGAGTTACCAGGACCAAGACTATCAAGTTTTGTAAAGTACAATGGAACCATCACTCCGAAGAGGAAGCAACATGGGAAAGAGAAGATGATCTTCGGAAAGACCACCCTCACCTATTTGCTAGCCAAACCGAATCTCGAGGGCGAGATTCATCTTAAGGGGGTTAGATTTGTAACATCCCAAAAAAAAATCATAGTTTCAAATTCACTCATATCATCTTTGCATCATTCATCCATTTAGGGTTTTCTTGAAAATCATCTAGAAATAGAAGTTGGAGCTATGATTTCATGTGGTTAAATTGTCCCAAATGAATATTGTCCTTTTGAAGTTTGAATGATTAATTACTTGAATGCTTGCCTTCATTGAGGGAAAGTTTAGGTGAAACTTTTAAACCCCCAAAGATTTCAAATTTTAGAAGTAGAATCCAAAGTCCATTTCAAATATTTGCAAACAGGAACAAATCTCAAATTATTATGGAAACCAAACTGGACCAAGCCTTGCAAAGTAACCACCTAGTCTTATGACTGTTTTTGAATCCACAAAACCCTGTAAAAATTCCCAAGGCAGATTGAATTCAAAAGGATTTAAATTCATATCAAAAACCATTCCAGAAAATAGAAATAGAAAAGAAAAGAAAACAAAAAGGCCACGCGCCAAAGATCCGCCCAAAGAACCAATCAAGCCCAGCAAGCCCACCCGGGGATCCTCGTTTCTCCTCTCACGCGCGAGCACACTCACTGAAACCACCGGCCGACCCAACCATCTCGCATATCGGCGACGACCACACGCCTGTCATCGTCTTCCCCAAAACTCGCCACGACCACGTCGTCAGAAGGATCGCCGGTGATGGCGCGGCTTAATTGGCGATTAACGCAGCGCTTCGCCGAGGCACCAGCTATAAAATCCCACCTCCCCACGATCATTTTCCCTCAATCGCACACTCACGCCCCTGCCCCGATTCGCAAAACCACCGCATCGAGCAACTCCGACGACCGATTCGGGTGAGCCTCGAGTTCCCTCTATCACTCATTCACACTATCTTGTTCGGTGAACTCATACGCATCTTTCGACACTGCTTGCCTTCACATGACCCCTAGCTTTGGCAACGCCGACGGTAGCCGCCACCGTCTTCACGAACTCCGCGACCTCTTCCCGTAAGTAGCCACCGCCTTGCCTCCGGGTTGATACGCATAGAATCCTCATCATCGTGCGATCCGATAGTGTCCCTATTTTGGCCCTTAGCGACGAGGAACCTCGCCAACATCGACAACCGACTGGCTGACGCTTTCGCGAACTCCGCGAGCAATCCCAGAAGTTTCGACCGCCCCTTGCTTTCTTGTTCATCCGAGCATGTTCAGTTGTCCCGATCTTCTAAACCCATTGGTTCGTGCTTAGCGACGCGTAACATCGACAACGACTCCGAACCCCTACCGACGCCAGACGCAACTCCGACGAGGTCTAGAACCCATTTCGAGCGCCTCCACAAGCCGCATTACCACGACGAGCTTCAAAGCCTCCGAACCCGGTAATGCCCTCCCTCTCGGACGACCTAGAACACGCACACATCGATCGACGGGCCGTCATTACCGCCACCGCCGCTTTTTGGTTAGAAGAATTTTAGCCGTTAGATCTAAATCCCTACGCGAGAAACACTTCACTTAACGAAGGGTATGGACAGATCTGAGCCGCAGCGTTAGTCGATCCAACGGCACGTAGGGTGATCCGTGCAAACCGGCACGCCACCAGTAATAACGCCGACGTGGCTGGTTAGGTTGATTCAAAATAGAAATTCAAATCAGATTTAGATCCCATTTTCAAATGCTTATAACTTTTGATTGCCACGTTAGATTTTGCAAACTTTATACCATTGGATTCAAAGGAAACAAGGCCTTTCAGAATATCCAATTTATTTAGCATATAGTAACAGTTAAAAATGATTTTATTTGTAGAACAAGTTTAAGGCTATTTTAGATATAGATTTAATTAGGTAAATTATATTAATGCCAAATAAGTTTAGTTGGCAAATTTTGTGTTATGTTAAGTTTCTGAACTCATGAGCATACTTGGTAGAAATTTTCAAGAAAAATAACACTTAGTAAATTCTTGCATGCATGCATTCATATTATTTTTGTTTGTATATAATTGTGTGTAATTGTATACTATAATTTCTTGTGTAGATTTTGCTAGTGATTGTGATTGTGAAGAGTGCTACTCTCCCCACTACCAAGGCAAGTTATATTTTCATGATTTTCTTATCCTAGATTTCATACTTGCATTAGATATTTTGCTAAAGTAAATGCATGATATTTTGCTTAGTGCTAAGATGGGAAATCCTAAGTAGAGTGAAATAGTAGAATTGCTAGGGAAATTCCTAAGATAAGATACCCTACTTTGCTTAGCCTAGCTTATAGTAAACAAGGGTGGTGATCATCTATTTAGTTTATGATAAAAATATTCTAAGTCAAAGGGACTTATATTTTCTTAATAAAACAACTAAGTCAAATTAACCTCCTGGGTGGAATGGAAAGATTGGGTTGTGTTGAGTGGTTACACAAGGCCATGGACTTGGGTTGTGTATCACACTTGTGGAATGCCACCCAGGCACAAAGGGATTTGGAGGCCAAATGTTGAGAAAGCTTATAGTGCAACCACTTGGCAATATGGGCTCTGCCATGATCATATAGGTTGCTAGAACTTAGTCTCTTGGACAGATGGTGGTAGATGGGATGATAGGATGGAACGCGTCCATTTGACTAAGGAAAAGCTTCTGAAAGGTCCTGTCTTGGGAAACCAAGTCTGGTGGGGAAAGTGCACAACCTCTGCAGATGGAAAAACTAAGTACTTAGCCTTGTCCAAGGAAATGGACACTTTGAGCATCAAGACATGGAAGCTACAAGAATCTCATCACTCCAACTTCTAAATAAAAATTGATGGGTGAACAAGGGTGAAGGACCTCAATGTCTATTGGTGGCTCCTTGGGAATGTTTTCACAAAAAAAAACTTGATGCTTTCAACTATTAGGAAAAACCTAATTTCAAGCAAAGCAAGCCAAACTACACTTAGCCAAAATACATATAGTAATATAGTTCACTTAAAATATACTAAGGTATCACTTGCCAATACTATTCCAAAGTATTGACCCTCTGTGGCTGTAACTTGTGATGTTGCAGGTTACTCCGATGATGAATAGGAGTCATGAGTCTACACTCAACATGCTTGCCTGTGGCACATGAAGATGAAGACTTGTGTTTATTTATTTGTTCCTTAAAACTCTTGTATTAGGCCTATGGCCATGAGTTGTAACAGACTATATTTTATCTCTGGAATGAATGTAATAAACGACCTTTGTATCTGTGTACTTCATCTTAAACTGTGGATGCTAGCATTGATCCGTGGACTAGCATTGCAATCACAGGATCCTTTCCTTTATAAAGGAGGGTCTAATGATTTTGGCCAGCTGGCCTATGGGGTTTTGTGCCTCGCCCAATGCGCCAGGCACTCCTCGTAGGCCCATTCACCCTCCGGCAAGTGGGGCCACGTTGGTCCCAATTCGAAGCTTCTAGAACCTTCCTGCATAATACCAACATTCCAAAACAATTCAATTCCAAAAACTGCTTTCCTTTATATGAATCTTATTCTACGGACCATTCCGAACCTCTCGTGATGTAATCGGATCTCATCCGAGACTCGGACAAAACTCATAAACCAATTATCCATTCTATCCTAGCGTCGAGACACGTTATGTGTGACCCTACGGGTTCAAGAATATGCGTATGATCTTCTATCAATAATCAACAGCGGATCCGAAACCCATATTGACTCCCACATATTCATCGATGATAATATCGGATGAACCACGATGCCAGGATTCAATTAATCCCATATATATTCCCTTCGTCACGCGATATTTTACTTGTCCGAGATTCGATCGTTGGTATCGGCATACCTAGTTCAATCTCGTTCACAGCAAGTACTTTACTCATTCCATAATCCGATATCACTTTGTGATTAACTCCTTAACCACGTGCTTGCAAGCGGTGTTGATATCGATTACCGAGTGGGCCCAAAGTATATCTCTCTGACTCGGGAGGGACAAATCCCATCTCGATACATACAACCCAACAAGTACTTTCTGGTCACCTGAGAGACACCTTTATGATCACCCTCTCATAGGATGATGTTTGATGACCTCAAAGCTTTCTTCCGATACCAGGGAGTTGCATTATCTCATGGTCTAAGGAATACAATATTTGACATAAGAAAAAGCTTCGCAAAGATGAACACGATGACACGATCTAATTGCTCTGCTTGATTTGGGTATGTCCATCATATCATTCTCCTAATGACATGATCTCATTATTAATCGACAACTCTTGTCTATGGTTAGGAAACCTTAACCATCATTAATCAATGAGCTAGTCCATAGAGGCATACTAGGGACATGGTGTTGTTCATAAACCACACAAGTATCAAAGTTTCCGCTTAATACAATTCTAGCATGGAATATAAACTTTATCATTAACAAGAATTATAATAATAACATCTTTATTATTGCCTCTAGGGCATAATTCCAACACGGGGAACCGCCGGCCAGGCCGGATCTTAAAGCTAATTGTCCTGCAGTTCCTAAGCTCGTCCTTGCCGGCTCTGGCTTCCTCCTTGACGGTGAAGAAATAAATAAAGAGATCTAGCCTAGGCCTAATCCCTAAGTAACCCTCACAAAGCGCTGCGTAGTTGCTAAGCTCTAGGATGCTATTGGGGGAGGGGTTCTGAGGATGTACTCGATAATGGCTAAGGATAGCTAGGAAGAAGTTGGAGATGACCAAAGAGACACCGCGTACCAGTTGGGCTTTGAGGTACACCTTCTCTCCGGCTTGGGGAGAAGGGGTGACCTCGCCGATCGGCGCCGCCTGCCAGGTGAGACCCTCCATCACAGGGAGGTATCCCTCGATGAGTAGCTCCTTGATGTCGCGGGCCATGATGTTCGAGCCACGCCAATCCCCTTTGTGGGAGTTGCTTTCCTCTTCCAACAGCTCCAGTGCCGCTGGATTGTGGTCGCCGCCGGTGGATTCGACCACCGCGGACTTGGGGATCACCAAACCCTCTGGAGGCACGAGCACGGTGCTCGCCGGCTTCGCCGCAGCATCTCCTGGCGCCTCCATGGAGGGAGTAGAGCTGTTGCTTGCCATTGGAGAGGAGGAGATGGTGATTGGAAGGATTGAAGGGCTAGGGCTTTTTAGAAAAAACGCACGGAGATCTCGAGGAGGAGCTCACTGGAGGAAGAAGATGACGCAAGAGGAGAATGAGGTGAAAAGTAAAAAATCCACCGCAGTTACAATTTATAACCCCTTGCGTCAAGATTCGTGCAAAATGATCGAATGGTTGACGCGTGGACGACGTGTGTGGGCGCGTGTGCGGAAATTTCACCACGTACCCAACCGTTGCCACCAACGGTTTGTATCGATCGCACGGGAAAAACGGACATGATTGTGTTCTCTGCATGTGTGAGTTACGAGGAGTTGCTAACCTATGTCTACGACATCCTAGCTGTCACTGGCAGGTGAACCATCACATCGGAAGATTTCAACATGGACGGATCTAGTCCGGCTACGGAAGAGTACGACCGAAGATTCAGCAATTCTCCGGCTTATAAATTGAAGACGGAGAAAACCTTGCAGGGTTCTTTGGGAGTACTACAATATATTGCTTGACGATTTGCCGACATCCATCTAGACGGAGCATTCAACTTGAAGAGGAAAGACGGCACAAGATCTCGGAGTTCTCTGGGGGCTACTATTGGGGATATGCTATATGGGTATCCCCATAGCATGTCTCCTATCCGGATAACCGGGTGGCCCACAGTTGGTAGCATGGCCTATGGCCTGCTGGGCGGCCCAGTTAGATGGATCCAGAAGGGAGGCTCATGCCGGATAAAGGAAGGCTACGGAAGAGTCACTGACATACCCAGAGCCTTGGAGTGCAAGACACGCTAGACTAGTTGTAAGCAGTGTAGGACTCTATAACCTGTCCGGCTAGGACTTTTCTCTGTAACCCTAGACCCTGGCGACTATATAAGTCGGGCCTATGGGAGCCTTTATGGCACTATAACTTAGACTCTCTAGTCATTTTGCATAGCGAACCAATCCCTGTAACTCGGCGATTTGCCCTTATAGTGATTTATAGCAGGAGTAGGATTCCGCCACTGTTGTGGGATCTGAACCTGGGTAAGCTGTGTTACCTCATACCCGTCAACCGTCCGCCTTCCCCCACGTCTCTAAACACGCACTGTGAGGACCCCTCCATGGCGTACTCATCGGCAATACCACGACAGTAATAACCTTTCCTTATCCTTTTTGTGTGGTTTTTGTGCCAAGAATAACCACTAATGAGAGAGAAGTAAGATTTGGGGAAATCTTATTGTGCTTCACTGTAAAAATCATGAAAAAATCCCAGTACATCGGATTGAGCTGAATTTTTTTGTCCTTATGACCCAGGTTGTTATCTAACTTCCATTAGATGTGCACTTGTCGATTTGAGCAAAGGAAGATTTTCTAAAAAACGGTCTTTACTTGTTGTTCTGTTTTGACAGATTTCTGCCATTATTTGCATTTGCCTCTTATCGGTTTCTTTTTGAGTTCTCTTTGATCACTTGATCTTTTAAAAGGACTTGATACTATAGCTTATGTTTTAGTGGAAGTTTTACTTGAGTTGAAACTGAACACAAAGACTTACTATCTTGAATACACTAATGTTTCTAATGAAGATTATGTCAAGTTTTGTATGGAGGAAATTTTCAAGTGTAGGGGAAGAATTATGTGATGAGATGAAGTATGGACAAAAGCTCAATCTTGGGGATGCCACCCGTGTCACCCCAAGAAATATTCAAGAGGTACAAACTTCAAAGCTTAGGGATGCCCAAGGCATCCCCTTCTTCATCAATAAAATCTTAGGTCTTCTTTCAAGACACTTCATTTTTATTGCTTCATGCACTATTTGTTGTTCTTGGAGCGTCTTTGTTTTTGTTTTTAGTTTTATTTTGCTTTGTTTGCTGCAATAAGTGGTCGGACCCCAACACTCCTATTTTGGAGAAGTCGTGCCTAGTTCTTCATTGTCTAGAACACTCTAGTTTTCATTCTTATTGTCCTCTAAGTGTTCTCTTTTGCTAGCTCTGTGCTTAGCTTTAGTTTTCTTGTGCTTCTTTCTTAGAACTTTTTAGTTCTTCTTTGTTGATCTGTGAGACCATCTCACTGATCTTTATTGAGTATTATCCTTGTGAGTTGTTTCAAATAAGTCTATTGGTGTTGGAAGAGAGTAGGAACCCCCGTGCTTAAGTTGGTACAAAAAGAAGCTTGTTTTGAATGTGGCTTAGACTTTATCATGGCATGTTAGATACTGCTTTAACTATATTCTTAGTCATTATTGTTGTAGCATGACTTGTCTCAAGCAATTGAGATTGCTTAATGTGCCTAGAAAGAATCATGCGTTGTTTTAGCATACAAAAGCATAATATTGTGGTATGCTCCTTTGATGCTTTATTTGGGTTGACTTGGCACATGCTTACACCATGTTAAGACTATGAACCAGTCACCTTAGCCTCTATGATCATTTAGTTTTTGACTTGTGATATCACTTTATGCTTTAATTAATAATGTTTTGTCTCTTTGCATGATTATGGCCATTATTGCTCTCTTAGTTGGTCGCTCCCAGTATTTTGCTAGCCTCCACTTGTACTGAGTATGAGCTCTACTCGTGCATCCAACTCCCAAGAAACCAAGTTATTCCAAAGAGTCCACTATAAACTCCTATGCATGGTGTGTTACATCATTCTAAGTATATTCATGTGATTAAATACATTCCAAATTAAACTTTTGTTATGTGAAAATTAGTGATTAAAGCTCTCACGAACTTGATGGCACACTTTATTTTCTTGCACCTAATAAACTTGAACCATTGTGTCATCTATGTTGTTTATATGCTTGCAAATTATAAGTTGGGAATTAGCAGAACCATGCTATCATGGGGAACGCTTTCAACACTTGTAAATATTATCCAGTTGGTATCATGATCTTTTGTTTATGGATGTCAGCGGTGTGAAATAAGAGGGGAGCTTGTAAGTCCATGGAGTATTATATATGTGTTAGACAAAGGCCTGGGCGGCTAGCCTAAGCCATGTCTAATCATGGTGGAAACTTGCAGCATAATCATAGTGAGAAATCTATGAAGCATCTTCAGGAAAAAATATAGAAAAAAGAGAAGAGGAAAATAAAAAAAGTACCATACTCATGGTAAATAACAAGATCGATGAGATGCTCATTGTTTGTTGCCTTGTCATTTTGATACAGGATAGCTCCTGTGTCATGGGGCAAGGAGTACCCCATTAGCGGTTCTCTATGATACACATATACTTACAATGACAAGAACTTGTTGTGACTAAAGTTGAGTAGCATGAGGAATCCCTCATACTCAGGGTACATGAGATTGCCAACTAATTATTTGTCAAGCATATACTTCATATTTGTTTCACTTTAACCTTAATCACTTCAAGATGCTTATGATAGGGGCAATGAGATCTCAAAGCTAATAAGTACCATAATTTTTGGAAGCTCTTTATGAAACTTGATATCCCTACTTCCCTTTGCGAAGGGCCTTTATTTTTAATTTTATGTTGAGAATCCATCTTCTATCTTTATGCACCAACTAGGAGAGCATAATTGTCATTCTTAGTTTAATGTGCACTGTCCTAGAACTTCTTGATTGATTCATAAATTTTATATTGCTTGTTCTTAAATTATTTGTATCTAGTCACCCTTATGAACTTTGAAGGTGTCCTATGCATTTATGTTTTGCTTTACCATTAAGGACAAGCTGAATACCACTCTTGCTATGTTTTCCATATGTGAAACAAACAAATGTATTTCAATGCATTGTTATTCATGATCTTTTTTTTGTGTTACCTTTCATGTTACAACATAGTTGCTATGTCTTATTGTTAGAAGTATTGTAGGGGTTCGTAGCATGGAAAACAAAAAAATTCTAACGCATACAAGCAAACAAGCCAAGATCTATCTACTAGATTGTAGCAACGAGTCGATAGAATAACTCACCCTCGAATATTCCAAAGTGTTTAACGAGAGCGGATTCTCGTGGGTGATGTAGTCGTACTCTTGCCGATCTCAAGATCGTGTAGACGATCCTTCCCAAGGCTATCCGCAGCGCTCCATGATGTCACATGTTCGGTATTGATGAAGACCTTCCTCTCCCTTGTTGCAAAGAAATGGAGGTTGTAGCACTCTCTCGCGATTCCAGAAGACGACCTGAGTGGTACCCAAGTAGAGGGAGATCTGCAGGCTTCGCCAAGCCGGGCAGTATGGTGGACTATGAGAGAGGCCTTGGCGATATAGGGTTTAGAGGCACCAAGGTAGGAGCCTAGCCGGCGTCTAGGGTTAGGGTTTCACCCCAACTCGGCGAGTTGGTGGTGCCCTAGGCGGCGGCGGCAGCAGGTGTCGTGGCGCCGGAGGCTTAGGGCTAGGGTTTGGGTGGTGAGAGGTGTAGGCTAGAGGGGCACCCCTGCCCCTCCTTATATAGGTGGGAGGGCGCCGGTTGGGAGGAGGGAGTCCTCCCCCAACTCGGCCTCCTTGGCCGGCGGTGGAGGGAGGAGGACTTCCTCCCCAAGTAGGTTTCCTACTCTCCCTCCACCAAGCAAACTTGTCGTTTGACTTTTCAAATTGGCGTTTGACTTTTCAAACTAGGATTTGATTTATCCCTTTATTTTGCTCAGCGATGACACCTAGTACATGATGCAACCATTCCAACTTGTTATGACACATTCATGTACCCTTCCCCTCCGGAGTGCCGGACCTTCCGGACCCTTCTAGAACATTCCCGATGAAAACACCGAAATCATTCTCCAACCCTGAAACAGGACTTTCCTTATATGAATCTTATTCTCCGGACCATTCCGGATCTCCTCGTGATATCCCGGATCCCATACCAGACTCCGAACAACATTTGGTCTCTTACTCGTCATTCCATAACTACTCAACAACATCGAATCCTTAAGTGTGTCTCCCTACGGTTCGTGAATTATGCGGACATGATCGAGACACTTCTCCGAACAATAACCAATAGAGGAATCTGGAAATTCATATGGCTCCCACATATTTCTACGATTACTTTGTGATCGAATGAACCACTTACATACGATACCAATTTCCCTTTGTCTCATGATAGTTTACTTATCCGAGGTTTTGATCGTCGGTATCTCTGCATATCTAGTTCAACCACGTTACCGATAAGTACTCTTTTCTCATTCCCGTGATATGTGATCCCTTGTGAGCCAGTCACATGCTTTCAAGCCAATTGGATGACATTCCACCGAGAGGGCTCAGAGTATATCTATCCGTCATATCGATGGACAAATCCCACTCTTGATCCATGTGTCTCAACCCATACTTTCCGAACACTCAATGCCACCTTTATAGCCACCCAGTTATAGTTTAGTGTTTGATGTCATCAAAGCATCCTTCCGGTGATGGTGATAAGCATGATCTCATGGTCGAAGGAATTAGGTTATTATGTATCAGAAAGCATATAGCAATTGAACTATTACAATGACTTGATCTTTATGCTAAGCTTATCTATAGGAGTATGCCCATCATACCATTCTCCTAACGATATGATCTTGTTGTTAATAACATCTCAATGTTCATGATAGGGAAACCACAATCATTTATTAACCAACAAACTAGTATTATGAAGAGGCTTTACTAGGGACTCTAATTTATAGTTTACAAATCACACAAGTATTAATGTTTCCTTGTTAATACTGTTATTGTAGGGATTCGTAGCATGGAAAACAAAAAATTTCTATCGCATACAAACAAACAAGCCAAGATCTATCTACTATATTGTAGAAAAGAGTCGATGGAATAACTCACCCTCGAAGATTCCAAAGTGTTTAACGAGAGCGGATTCTCGTGGGTGATGTAGTCGTACTCTTCCCGATCTCAAGATCGCGTAGACGATCCTTCCCAGGCCATGCGTTCGGAGCGCTCCAGCCGGTCACACGCTCGTTGATTTCGAAGACCTTCCTCTCCTTGTTCCAGCAGGCCGGAGGTTGTAGCACTCTCCTCGATTCGGCAAGACAACGGCGTGGTACCGAAGTAGAGGGGATCTCGCAGGCCGCCTTGCCGGAGCGAGTATGGTGGACTATGAGAGAGCCCTCGACGATCTAGGGTTTAGACACGCCGAGGAGGGGGCAAGCCGGCGGCTAGGGTTAGCTAGGCGGTGGCGGCGGTTTGCCCTAGGGCGGCGGTGACGGTAGTGGAGGTGGTGGCGCCGGCGGCTAGGGTTTATAGGTGGAGGTGTTGGGTGTCTAGGAGGGGAGCCCTTCCCCTCCTTTTATAGGTGGAGGGGCCGGCCAAGGGGAGGAGAGTACCTCCCAACTCGCTTGGTGGTGGGCGGCGGTGGAGGAGAACTCCTCCCAACTCGGTTCCACCTCCTCTCCACTTCCCAAAAATAGTCGCTTGACTTTCAAATTGCCGCTTGACTTTTTCAAACTAGGATTTGATTAAACCCTTTATTTTGTTCAGCGATGACACCTAGTACATGATGCAATCATATCAACTTGATATAACACATTCATGTACCCTTCCTCCTGAGTCTTGGACATTCCGAACCTTCTAGAACATTCCCGATGAAAACACCTAAACATTCCCCAACTCAAACATGACTTTCCTTATATGAATCTTATTCTCGGACCATTCCGGATCTCCTCGTGATATCCGAATCCCATTCGAGACTCGAACAACATTCGGTCTCTTTCTCATCATTCCATAACTACTCAAACAACGTCAATCCTTAAGTGTGTCTCCCTACGGTTCGTGAATTATGCGGACATGATCGAGACACTTCTCCGAACAATAACCAATAGAGTAATCTGAAATTCATATGGCTCCCACATATTTATACGATTACTTTGCGATCGAATGAACCACTTACATACGATACCAATTTCCCTTTGTCTCACGATAGTTTACTTATCCGAGGTTATGATCGTCGGTATCTCTGCATACCTAGTTCAACCTCGTTACCGATAAGTACTCTTTTCTCGTTCCCGTGATATGTGATCCCTTGTGAGCCAGTCACATGCTTGCAAGCTAATTGGATGACATTTCACCGAGAGGGCCCAGAGTATATCTATTCGTCATATGGATGGACAAATCCCACTCTTGATCCATGTGTTTCAACCAATACTTTCCGAACACTCAATGCCACCTTTATAGCCACCCAGTTACGGTGTGGTGTTTGATGTCATCAAAGCATCCATCCGGTAAAGGTGATATGCATGATCTCATGGTCGAAGGAATTAGGTTACTATGTATCAGAAAGCATATAGCAATTAAACTATTAAAATGAGTTGATCTTTATGCTACGCTTATCTATAGGAGTATGTCCATCATATCATTCTCCTAACGATATGATCTTGTTGTTAATAACATCTCAATGTTCATGATAGGGAAACCACAATCATTTATTAACCAACAATCTAGTATTATAAAGAGGCTTTACTAGGGACTTCAATTTAAGTTTACAGATCACACAAGTATTAATGTTTCCTTGTTAATACTATTATAGCATGAATGTAAACATTTATCATGAACACAAAGATATAATAATAACTACATTTATTATTGCCTCTAGGGCATATCTCCAACAGTCTCCCACTTGCACTAGAGTCATCTAATCTAGATTACATGGTAATATACCGAACACCCATGGCAGTTTGGTGTTGGTCATGTTTTGCCCTCGGGAGAGGTTTAGTCAACGGATCCGCCACATTCAGATCTGTGTGTACTTTGCAAATCTTTATGTCCCCATCTTGGACATGTTCTCGAATAGCGTGAAAACGTAGCTTGATGTGCTTCAGCTTCTTGTGTGACCTTGGTTCTTGCGCATTGGCTATGGCGCCCATGTTATCACAGTAGATAGACATTGGGTCCAGCGCACTAGGAACCACACCCAGCTCTGTAATGAACTCTTTCATCCATATCGCTTCTTGTGAAGCCTCCGAAGCAGCCATGTATTCCGATTCAGTTGAAGATCTCGCCACAACGCTTTGCTTTGCACTCCTCCAGCTAACTGTTGCACCATTCAAAATAAATACGTATCCGGATTGTGATTTAGAATCATCCGGATCGGTGTTCCAACTAGCATCGGTGTAACCATTAACAACGAGTTGTTCATCACCTCCATAAGAAAGAACCATATCCTTAGTTCTTCTCAAGTACTTAAGGATGTTTTTTACCACTGTCCAATGATCCACTCCTGGATCACTTTGATATCTGCTAGTTAAACTATTAGCATATGCAATGTCAGGTCTAGTACATAGCATGGCATACATTAGAGATCCTATGGCTGAGGCATAGGGAGTCTTACTCATCCTTTCTCTATCATCTGCTTATGTCGGACTTTGAGTTTTACTCAAGGTCTTATTGGGCAACATGGACAAGAACCCTTTCTTGCTATCTTCCATTCCAAACCTCTTTAGAAATTTGTCCAAATATGTACTTTGTGACAATGATATTTGGCGTCTTGATCTATCTCTATAAATCTTTATGCCTAATATGTAAGCTGCTTCGCCAAGATCTTTCATTGAAAAACTATTATTCAAATATTCCTTGACACTATTAAGAAGGTCTACATCATTCCCAATCAATAATATGTCATCTACATATAGTATTAAGAATGCTACAGAGCTCCCACTCACTTTCTTGTAAATACAAGCTTCTCCATAAGTTTGTATAAAACCAAAACTTTTGATCACCTTATCAAAACGTTGATTCCGACTTCGGGATGCTTGCTTCAGTCCATAGATGGACCGTTGAAGTTTGCATACCTTGTTAGCATCTTTAGGATCGACAAAACCTTTGGGTTGCATCTTATACAACTCTTCATCAATGTCTCCATTGAGGAATGATGTTTTGACATCCATCTGCCATATCTCATAATCATAATATGTAGCGATTGCTAACATAATCCTCACAGACTTTAGCTTCGCTACTGGTGAGAAAGTCTCATTGTAGTCAACTCCTTGAATTTGTCGAAACCCCTTTGCGACAAGTCGAGCTTTATAGACATTAACATTACCATCAGCATCTATTTTCTTCTTGAAAATCCATTTGTTCTCGACAGCCTTCCGCCATCCCAGAAGTCCACCAAAGTCCATACTTGGTTTTCGTACATGGATCCAATCTCGGATTTCATGGCTTCTTGCCATTTATTGGAATCTGGGCTCATCATTGCTTCCTCATATGTCTCAGGGTCATCGGTGTTGTCCACCAACATGACACTCATAACGGGATCATACCAAACTGGAGTGGTACGAGTTCTCATTGACGTGCGAGGCTCTGTAGCAACTATAACCAAAGTTTCATGATTATCATCATTAGCTTCCTCTCTAATTGGTGCAGGCACCACAGGAACTTCTTCCGGTCCTGCGCTACTCGCAATTTCGAGAGAAGGTTCGACAACCTCGTTGAGTTCTACTTTCCTTCCAGTCACTTCTTTTGAGAGAAATTCCTTCTCTAGAAAGGATCCATTCTTGGCAACGAAGATTTTGCCTTCGGATCTATGATAGAAGGTATACCCAATAGTTTCCTTCGGGTATCCTATGAAGACGCATTTATCCGCTTTGGGTTGAAGCTTGTCCGGCTGTAACTTCTTTACATATGCTTCGCAACCCCAAACTTTAAGGAACGACAATCTAGGTTTCTTCCCAAACCATAATTCATACGGTGTCATTTCAACGGATTTAGATGGTGCATTATTTAAAGTGAATGCGGCTATTTCTAATGCATAACCCCAAAATGATAGCGGTAAATCTGTAACTGACATCATAGAATGAACCATATCTAAGAGAGTTTGATTACGACGTTCGGACACACCATTACGCTGTGGTGTTCCCGGCGGTGTCAATTGTGAAAGTATTCCGCATTTCTTCAAATGCTCGCCAAACTCGTAACTTAGATATTCACCTCCACGATCAGAACATAGAAATTTAATCTTCTTGTTACGTTGATTCTCTACCTCACTTTGAAATTCCTTAAACTTCTCGAAAGTTTCGGACTTATGTTTCATGAAATAGATATACCCATATCTACTCAAATCATTCGTGAAGGTAAGAACATAACGATAACCACCGCGCGATGCTACACTCATTGCACCACACACATCGGTATGTATGATTTCCAATAAGTCCGTAGCTCGCTCCATCATACCAGAGAATGGAGTCTTAGTCATTTTACCCATCAGACATGCTTCGCATCTTTCAAGTGATTCAAGAAGTCCATCGGAATGGAGTTTCTTCATACGCTTCACTCCAATGTGACCAAGACGCAGCGATTACATATAGGTCGAGTTATCACTCGATTTCAAATGTTTAGCCTCAATGTTATTAATATGTGTATTTCCACTATCGAGATTCAATAAGAATAGACCATCTATCAAAGGTGCATGTGCATAAAAAATATTACTCATATAAATCGAACAACCATTATTCTCGTACTTAAACAAGTAACCGTCTCGCAATAAACAAGATCCCGATATAATGTTCACTCTTAACACAGGGACTAAATAACAATTATTTAAGTATAAAACTAATCCCGATGGTAGATGAAGGGGTAGCGTGCCGACCGCGATCACATCAACCTTTGATTCGTTTCCCACGCGCATCGTCACCTCATTCTTCGCTAGCTTCCGTTTATTCGCAAAGACCTGTTTGAGTTACAAATATGAGCAACCGAACCAAGATCAAATACCTGTGCACTACTACGAGTACTAGTGAGATACACATCAATAACATGTATATCGATATACCTTTCTTCTTGATGTTGCCGTTCTTCAAATCCGCCAAGTACTTTGGGCAATTCCGCTTCGAGGACCTTCTCCTTGTAGTAAAGCACTCAAGATCGTGCTTAGGTCCAAATTTTGGTCTTCTTCGGCGTGGTAACTTTCTTACCACCCTTCTTGAAGTGTCCTTCGCTTAGACTTGCCTTTCTTGAATTTGGTGGTCTTATTGACCAACAACACTTGGTGCTCTTCCTTGATCTCCACTTCGCAGATTTCAACATGGCAAAGAGTTCTGGTAACGTCTTGTTCATGTTTTGAATGTTGTAGTTCATCACAAAGTTCTTGTAACTTGGTGGTAGTGATTGGAGGACGCTGTAAATCCCCAAAGCATTAGGAATCACTATACCCAAGCTTTGAAGTTTGTTTGCGTGCCTGCACATCTTAAGCACATGCTCACCGAGAGCCCTCTTCCATCTTGCAGTTAAAGAACTTTTCAGAAGCCTCATAGCTTTCAATTGCCGCATGAGTCTCAAAGATCAATTTGAGATCCTCGACAATATCATATGGGTCTGAATTCTCAACCTTTTCTGAAGCTCCAATTCTAAACCATTCAAGTGAACTGTGGAGTACTGAGTCTTCCGAGTGAGGTAAACATTCTTTACTTCATCGGCAGCATCAGCTGCAGGTGGGTCACCCAATGCATCCAAAGACATAGTTCAAATTACCACCGTGAGGACAATCTTCAAATTATGAACCAATCCGCCAAGTTGCTTCCGTTGTTTTTCAACTTTTCTTTCTAGGAACGCATTAAAATTGCTCGTAGAGGCTGCCATTGATCTACAACATATTTGCAATAGTTTAGACTAAGTTTATGACAAATTGAGTTCAAATTAATAATAAAATTAATCTAGGTGAAATCCCACTCAAAACAATATCCCTCACATTGTTTTAGTGATCACACGAACCAAATCCACCACATCAACACCGATCATCATGAGAGTTGATATAGTTTCAATGGCGAACAATCGACATGTTCATCATATCTACTATATGATTCATGCTTTACCTTTCGGTGATCCGTGTTTTGAGACCATGTCTGTACATGCTAGGCTCGTCAAGATCAAACCTTAGTTTCCACATGAGCAAATCTGGCTTGCTCACGTTGTATACACTTGCGGAATCTAACACACCCGATCATCACGTGGTGCTTCGAAACAACAAGCTTTAGCAACGGTGCTAACTAAGGGTGAACACTTTATGACTTGAAACTCATGTGCATGAGGGATCATCTTATAATGCTACCGTCGTCTACTAAGCAATACAAGATGCATAAAGGATTAACATCACATGCAATTCATAATATGTGATATGATATGGCCTTTTCTTCTTTGTCCTTCTGATCTCCATCTTCAAGCACGAACATGATCTCCATCATCACCGGCATTGCATCAAGGTCAATGACGCTTCTTCATGGTTGTCGTCCACCGGCTTCAACTATTACAACTACTTTGAATAGATACGCGGGTCTTAACATAAATTAAAGACAACCATATGGCTTCTCGCTTGCCAACTTACAATAAGGAACATTGCATACATCAAATATAATCACAATCATGGCCATATCACATCATCTGACACCCTGCAAAACAAAGTTAGACGATCTACTTTCTTTGCATGTTTTACGTGGTTTGGGGCTTTCAATAAGTGTCGCTCTAACTTACGAACATGAACCACAACATTGATACTAGTATTGTTAATCACCCTGTAAATTGGATCTTAACTATGCTAGGAGAAACAGCACCCATTAAAGCCACTTATGCAATACAAGTTGCATGTCAAGCGTGGAGCAAGTCTCATGAACGATGTCATGTAAGATTATCCCGCCGCTTCATCCCAACATCCCGCAAGATGCAAATTACACAAGAAGCAATCGACAATAAAGCATCAACGCCCACAATGACCATTGTGTTCTACTGCAACAGATCTACAAATAGACGGCTCGATACCAATCAGGGATTCAGAGCATGGAAAACAAAAATTTCTATCGCATACAAACAAACAAGCCAAGATCTATCTACTAGATTGTAGCAACGAGTCGATGGAATAACTCACCCTCAAGATTCCAAAGTGTTTAACGAGAGCGGATTCTCGTGGGTGATGTAGTCGTCTTTGCCGATCTCAAGATCGCGTAGACGATCCTTCCCAGGCCAAGGCTCCGCAGCTCAGTCGGTCACACGTTCGGACTTCGATGAAGACCTTCCTCTCCCTTGTTCCAAAGAAAATGGAGGTTGTAGTTCTCCCCTCGCGATTCCGGTAGCATGACGGCGTGGTACCGGAAGTAGAGGGGGGATCTCGCAGGGCTTCGCCTTAAGCCGGAGCGAGTATGGTGGACTATGAGAGAGCCCTCGACGATCTAGGGTTTAGACACGCCGAGGAGGGGGCAAGCCGGCGGCTAGGGTTAGCTAGGCGGTGGCGGCGGTTTGCCCTAGGGCGGCGGTGACGGTAGTGGAGGTGGTGGCGCCGGCGGCTAGGGTTTATAGGTGGAGGTGTTGGGTGTCTAGGAGGGGAGCCCTGCCCCTCCTTTTATAGGTGGAGGGGCCGGCCAAGGGGAGGAGAGTACCTCCCCAACTCGTCTTGGTGGTGGGCCGGCGGTGGAGGGGAGGAACTCCTCCCCAACTCGGTTTCCACCTCCCTCTCCACTTCCCAAAAATAGTCGTTTGACTTTCAAATTGCCGTTTGACTTTTTCAAACTAGGATTTGATTAAACCCTTTATTTTGTTCAGCGATGACACCTAGTACATGATGCAATCATATCAACTTGATATAACACATTCATGTACCCTTCCCCTCCGGAGTGCCGGACATTCCGGAACCTTCTAGAACATTCCCGATGAAAACACCGGAAACATTCCCCAACTCCGAAACAGGACTTTCCTTATATGAATCTTATTCTCTAGACCATTCCGGATCTCCTCGTGATATCCCGAATCCCATTCGAGACTCCGAACAACATTCGGACTCTTTATCATCATTCCATAACTACTCAAACAACGTCGAATCCTTAAGTGTGTCTCCCTACGGTTCGTGAATTATGCGGACATGATTGAGACACTTCTCCGAACAATAACCAATAGAGTAATCTGGAAATTCATATGGCTCCCACATATTTCTACGATTACTTTGCGATCGAATGAACCACTTACATACGATACCAATTTCCCTTTGTCTCACGATAGTTTACTTATCCGAGGTTATGATCGTCAGTATCTCTGCATACCTAGTTCAACCTCGCTCGATAAGTACTCTTTTCGCTCGTGATATGTGATCCCTTGTGAGCCAGTCACATGCTTGCAAGCTAATTGGATGACATTTCACCGAGAGGGCCCAGAGTATATCTATCCGTCATATGGATGGACAAATCCCACTCTTGATCCATGTGTTTCAACCAATACTTTCTGAACACTCAATGCCACCTTTATAGCCACCCAGTTACGGTGTGGTGTTTGATGTCATCAAACATCCATCCGGTAAAGGTGATATGCATGATCTCTTTGTCGAAGGAATTAGGTTACTATGTATCAGAAAGCATATAGCAATTGAACTATTAAAATGACTTGATCTTTATGCTACGCTTATCTATAGGATTATGTCCATCATATCATTCTCCTAACGATATGATCTTGTTGTTAATAACATCTCAATGTTCATGATAGGGAAACCACAATTATTTATTAACCAACAAGCTAGTATTATAAAGAGGCTTTACTAGGGACTTCAATTTAAGTTTACAAATCACACAAGTATTAATGTTTCCTTGTTAATACTATTATAGCATGAATGTAAACATTTATCATAAACACAAAGATATAATAATAACTACATTTATTATTGCCTCTAGGGCATATCTCCAACAGTTATAGCATGAATGTAAACATTTATCGTAAAGACAAAGATATAATAATAACTACATTTATTATTGCCTCTAGGGCATATCTCCAATAGTCTCCCACTTGCACTAGAGTCAACTAATCTAGATTACATGGTAATATACCGAACACCCATGGCAGTTTGGTGTTGGTCATGTTTTGCCCTCAGGAGAGGTTTAGTCAACGGATCCGCCACATTCAGATCTGTGTGTACTTTGCAAATCATTATTTCACCATCTTGGACATGTTCTCGAATAGCGTGAAAACGTAGCTTGATGTGCTTCAGCTTCTTGTGTGACCTTGGCTCTTGCGCATTGGCTATGGAGCCCATGTTATCCTGAGAGATAGACATTTGGTCCAAGACTTGGAACCACCGAGCTCAGAATGAACTACTTCATCCATATTGTTTCTTGTGAAGCCTCCGGACTATGTATTCCGATTCAGTTGAAGATCTCGCCACAACGCTTTGCACTCCTCCTCCACTAACTGCACCATTCAAAGTAAATACGTATCCTGATTGAGATTTAGAATCATCCGGATCAGTGATCCAACTAGCATTGGTGTAACCATTAACAACGAGCTGTTCATCACCTCCATAAGAAAGAACCATATCCTTAGTTCTTCTCAAGTACTTAAGTATGTATTTTACCGTTGTCCAATGATCCACTCCTGGATCACTTTGATATCTGCTAGTCAAACTAACAGCATATGCAATGTCGGGTCTAGTACATAGCATGGCATACATTAGAGATCCTATGGCTGAGGCATAGGGAGTCTTACTCATCCTTTCTCTATCTTCTCGCTGTCTTTGGACTTTGAGTTTTACTCAAGGTCGTATTGGGCAACATGGGCAAGAACCCTTTCTTGCTATCTTCCATTCCAAACCTCTTTAGAATTTTGTCCAAATATGTACTTTGTGACAATGATATTAGGCGTCTCGATCTATCTCTATAAATCTTTATGCCTAATATGTAAGTTGCTTCGCCTGTTTGATGTCATCAAACATCCATCCGGTAAAGGTGATATGCATGATCTCATGGTCGAAGGAATTAGTTTACTATGTATCAGAAAGCATATAGCAATTGAACTATTAAAATGACTTGATCTTTATGCTACACTTATCTATAGGATTATGTCCATCATATCATTCTCCTAACGATATGATCTTGTTGTTAATAACATCTCAATGTTCATGATAGGGAAACCACAATCATTTATTAACCAACAAGCTAGTATTATAAAGAGGCTTTACTAGGGACTTCAATTTAAGTTTACAAATGACACAAGTATTAATGTTTACTTGTTAATACTATTATAGCATGAATGTAAACATTTATCATAAACACAAAGATATAATAATAACTACATTTATTATTGCCTCTAGGGCATATCTCCAACAGTTATAGCATGAATGTAAACATTTATCGTAAAGACAAAGATATAATAATAACTACATTTATTATTGCCTCTAGGGCATATCTCCAACAGTCTCCCACTTGCACTAGAGTCAACTAATCTAGATTACATGGTAATATACCGAACACCCATGGCAGTTTGGTGTTGGTCATGTTTTGCCCTCGGGAGAGGTTTAGTCAACGGATCCGCCACATTCAGATCTGTGTGTACTTTGCAAATCATTATGTCACCATCTTGGACATGTTCTCGAATAGCGTGAAAACGTAGCTTGATGTGCTTCAGCTTCTTGTGTGACCTTGGCTCTTGCGCATTGGCTATGGCGCCCATGTTATCACAGTAGATAGACATTGGGTCCAGCGCACTTGGAACCACACCGAGCTCTGTAATGAACTACTTCATCCATATTGTTTCTTGTGAAGCCTCCGAAGCAGCTATGTATTCCGATTCAGTTGAAGATCTCGCCACAACGCTTTGCTTTGCACTCCTCCAGCTAACTGCTGCACCATTCAAAGTAAATACGTATCCTGATTGAGATTTAGAATCATCCGGATCAGTGATCCAACTAGCATTGGTGTAACCATTAACAACGAGTTGTTCATCACCTCCATAAGAAAGAACCATATCCTTAGTTCTTCTCAAGTACTTAAGGATGTTTTTGACCGCTGTCCAATGATCCACTCCTGGATCACTTTGATATCTGCTAGTCAAACTAACAGCATATGCAATGTCGGGTCTAGTACATAGCATGGCATACATTAGAGATCCTATGGCTGAGGCATAGGGAGTCTTACTCATCCTTTCTCTATCTTCTGCCGTTGCTGGACTTTGAGTTTTACTCAAGGTCGTATTGGGCAACATGGGCAAGAACCCTTTCTTGCTATCTTCCATTCCAAACCTCTTTAGAACTTTGTCCAAATATGTACTTTGTGACAATGATATTAGGCGTCTCGATCTATCTCTATAAATCTTTATGCCTAATATGTAAGCTGCTTCGCCAAGATCTTTCATTGAAAAACTATTATTCAAATATTCCTTGACACTATTAAGAAGGTCTACATCATTCCCAATCAACAATATGTCATCTACATATAGTATTAAGAATGCTACAGAGCTCCCACTCACTTTCTTGTAAATACAAGCTTCTCCATAAGTTTGTATAAAATAAAAACTTTTGATTACCTTATCAAAACGTTGATTCCAACTTCGGGATGCTTGCTTCAATCCATATATGGACCGTTGAAGTTTGCATGCCTTGTTAGCATCTTTAGGATCGACAAAACCTTTGGGTTGCATCATATACAACTCTTCATCAATGTCTCCATTGAGGAACGCTGTTTTGACATCCATCTTCCATATCTCATAATCATAATATGCAGCGATTGCTAACAAAATCCTCACAGACTTTAGCTTCGCTACTGGTGAGAAAGTCTCATCGTAGTCAACTCCTTGAATTTGTCGAAACCCTTTTGCGACAAAGTAACATTACCATCAGCATATGTTTTCTTCTTGAAAATCCATTTGTTCTCGACAGCCTTCCGGCCATCCGGTAAGTCCACCAAAGTCCACACTTGGTTTTTGTACATGGATCCAATTTCGGATTTCATGGCTTCTTGCCATTTATTGGAATCTGGGCTCATCATCGCTTCCTCATATGTCGTAGGGTCATCGGTGTTGTCCACCAACATGACACTCATAACGGGATCATACCAATCAGGAGTGGTACGAGTTCTTGTTGACCTGCGAGGTTCTGTAGCAACTTCAACCGAAGTTTCATGATCAACATCATTAGCTCCCTCTCTTATTGGTGAAGGCACCACAGGAACATATTTCGGTGTTGCGCTACTCGCAAGTTCGAGAGAAGGTTCGACAACCTCGTCGAGTTCTACTTTCCTTCCAGTCACTTCTTTCGAGAGAAATTCCTTCTCTAGAAAGGATCCATTCTTGGCAACAAAGATTTTGTCTTCGGATCTATGATAGAAGGTATACCCAATAGTTTCCTTTGGATATCCTATGAAGATGCATTTTTCTGCTTTGGGTTCAAGCTTGTCCGGCTGTAACTTCTTTACATAGGCTTCACATCTCCAAACTTTAAGGAACGACAATTTAGGTTTCTTCCCAAACCATAATTCATACGGTGTCGTTTCAACGGATTTAAATGGTGCCCTATTTAAAGTGAATGCGGATATTTCTAATGCATAACCCCAAAATGATAGCGGTAAATCTGTAAGTGACATCATAGAACGAACCATATCTAAGAGAATTCGATTACGACGTTCGGACACACCATTATGATGTGGTGTTCCCGGCGGTGTCAATTGTGAAAGTATTCCTCATTTCTTCAAATGCTCGCCAAACTCGTAACTTAGATATTCACCTCCACGATCAGAACGTAGAAATTTAATCTTCTTGTTACGTTGATTCTCCACCTCACTTTGAAATTCCTTAAACTTCTCGAAAGTTTCGGACTTATGTTTCATGAAATAGATATACCCATATCTACTCAAATCATCCGTGAAGGTAAGAACATAACGATAACCACCGTGCGATGCTACACTCATTGGACCACACACATTGGTATGTATGATTTCCAATAAGTCCGTAGCTCGCTCCATCATACCAGAAAATGGAGTCTTAGTCATTTTACCCATCAGACATGCTTCGCATCTTTCAAGTGATTTGAAATCAAGTGATTCAAGAAGTCCATCGGAATGGAGTTTCTTCATACGCTTCACTCCAATGTGACCAAGACAACAGTTCCACATATAGGTCAAGTTATCGCTCAATTTCAAACGTTTAGCTTCAATGTTATTAATATGTGTATTTCCACTATCGAGATTCAATAAGAATAGACCATCTATCAAAGGTGCATGTGCATAAAACATATTACTCATAAAAATCGAATAACCATTATTCTCGGACTTAAACAAGTAACCGTCTCGCAATAAACAAGATCCCGATACAATGTTCATGCTTAACGCAGGCACCAAATAACAATTATTTAAGTATAAAACTAATCCCGATGGTAGATGAAGAGGTAGAGTGCCGACCGCGATCACATCAACCTTTGATCCATTTCCTACGCGCATCGTCACCTTGTTCTTCGCTAGCTTCCGTTTATTCTGCAGCACTTGTTTCGAGTTACAAATATGAGCAACCGAGCCAGTATCAAATACCCAGGCACTACTACGAGTACTAGTGAGATACACATCAATAACATGTATATCGGATATACCTTTCTTCTTGATGTTGTCGTTCTTCAAATCCGCCAAGTACTTTGGGTAATTCCGCTTCCAGTGACCTTCTCCCTTGCAGTAAAAGCACTTAGTATCAGACTTAGGTCCATCCTCGGTCTTCTTCGTCGGTGCGGCAACTTTCTTACCACCCTTCTTGAAGTGTCCCTTTTGCTTAGACTTGCCTTTCTTGAATTTGGTGGTATTATTGACCATCAACACTTGGTGCTCTTTCTTGATCTCCACTTCTGCAGATTTTAACATGGAGAAGAGTTCTGGCAACTACTTGTTCATGCTTTGCATATTGTAGTTCATCACAAAGTTCTTGTAACTTGGTGGTAGTGATTGGAGGACACGGTAAATCCCCAAAGCATTAGAAATCACTATACCCAAGCTTTGGAGTTTGTTTGCGTGCCTAGACATCTTAAGCACATGCTCACTGACGGAGCTGCCCTCTTCCATCTTGCAGTTAAAGAACTTTTTAGAAGCCTCATAGCTCTCAACTGTCGCGTGAGTCTCAAATATCAGTTTGAGTTCACGGACAATATCATGTGGGTCTGAATTCTCAAACCTTTTCTAAAGCTCTGATTCCAAACCATACAAGATAACACACTGAACTTTGGAGTACTGATTCTTCCGAGCGAGGTAAACATTCTTTACTTCATCGGTAGCATCACCGCAGGGTCACCCAATTGCATCCAAAGACATAGGTCAAATTACCAGCATTGAGGACAATCCTCAAATTGCGGAACCAATCCGCGAAGTTGCTTCCATTGTTTTTCAACTTTTCTTTCTCTAGGAACGCATTAAAATTGATGGTAGGGGTCGCCATTGATCTACAACATATTTGCAATAGTTTAGACTAAGTTTATGACAAATTGAGTTCTAATTAATAGTTAAATTAATCTAGGTGAACTCCCACTCAAAACAATATCCCTCACATTGTTTTAGTGATCACACGAACCAAATCCACCACATCAAAAACCGATCATCACGAGAGTTGATGTAGCTTCAATGGCGAACAATCGACATGTTCATCATACCTTCTATATGATTCATGCTTTACCTTTAGGTGATCCGTGTTCTGAGACCATGTCTGTACAGCTAGGCTCGTCAAGATAAAACCTTAGCTTCCGCATGAGCAAATCTGGCTTGCTCATGTTGTATACACTTGTAGAATCTAACACACCCGATCATCACGTGGTGCTTCGAAACAACAAGCTTTAGCAACGGTGCTTACTAAGGATGAACACTTTAGAACTTGAAATTTATGTGCATGAGGGATCATCTTATAATGCTACCGTCGTTAACTAAGCAATACAAGATGCATAAAGGATTAACATCACATACAATTCATAATATGTGATATGATATGGCCTTTCTTCTTTGTGCTTCCGATCTCCATCTTCAAGCATGAACATGATCGCCATCTTCACCGGCATTGCATCAAGGTCAATGACGCTGCTCCATGATTGTCGTCCACCAGCTTGAACTATTACAACAACTTTGAATAGACACGCGGGTCTTAACATAAATTAAAGACAACCATATGGCTCCTTCCAGTTGCCAACTTACAATAAGGAACATTGCATACATCAAATATAATCACAATCATGGCCATATCACATCACAGCACACCCCTGCAAAACAAAGTTAGACGCCTCTAATTTCTTTGCATATTTTACGTGGTTTGGGGATTTCAATAAGTGTCGATCTAACTTACGAACAAGAACCACAACGTTGATGTTTGAACTATCAAGTGCCCGTTGTAAATTGGATCTATACTATAATGGGAGAGACAGACACCCGCAAAGCCACTTATGCAATACAAGTTGCATGTTGAGTGTGGAGCAAGTCTCATGAACGATGTCATGTAAGGTTAGCCCAGGACGCTTCATCCCATCATACCGCAAGATGCAAAGTACACAAGAAGCAATTGATAATAAAAGCACCACCGCCCACAATGACCATTGTGTTCTACTCGTGCAACAGATCTACATATAGACACGGCTCTGATACCACTGTAGGGGTTCGTAGCATGGAAAACAAAAAAATTCTACCGCATACAAACAAACAAGCCAAGATCTATCTACTAGATTGTAGCAACGAGTCGATAGAATAACTCACCCTCGAAGATTCCAAAGTGTTTGACGAGAGCGGATTCTCGTGCGTGATGCAGTCGTACTCTTGCTGATCTCAAGATCGTGTAGACGATCCTTCCGGCGCTGCGTTCCGGTAGTGCTTCCGCAGTTGGTCACACGTTCGGTACTCGATGAAGACCTTCCTCTCCCTTGTTCCAGTAGGCAGTGGAGGTTGTAGCACTCTCCTCGCGATTCCGGCAGCACGATCGCGTGGTACCGGAAGTAGAGGGGAGATCTCGCAGGGCTTCTCCTTAAGCCAGAGCGAGTATGGTGGACTATGAGAGAGGCCTTGGAGATCTAGGGTTTAGAGGCACCAAGGGAGGAGCCTAGCCGGCGGCTAGGGTTAGGGTTTCACCCCAACTCGGCGAGTTGGTGGTGCCCTAGGCGGCGGCAGCAGGGGTGGTGGCGCTAGCGGCTTAGGGCTAGGGTTTGGGTGGTGAGAGGTGTAGGCTAGAGGGGCACCCCTGCCCCTCCTTATATAGGTGGGAGGGCGCCGGTTGGGAGGAGGGAGTCCTCCCCCAACTCGTCCTCCTTGGCCGGCGGTGGAGGGAGGAGGACTTCCTCCCCAAGTAGGTTTCCTACTCTCCCTCCACCAAGCAAACTTGCCGTTTGACTTTTCAAACTAGGATTTGATTTATCCCTTTATTTTGCTCAGCGATGACACCTAGTACATGATGCAACCATTCGAACTTGTTATGACACATTCATGTACCCTTCCCCTCCGGAGTGCCGGACCTTCCGGACCCTTCTAGAACATTCCCGATGAAAACACCGGAATCATTCTCCAATCCTGAAACAGGACTTTCCTTATATGAATCTTATTCTCCGGACCATTCCGGATCTCCTCGTGATATCCCGGATCCCATCCGAGACTCCAAACAACATTCGGTCTCTTACTCATCATTCCATAACTACTCAACAACATCGAATCCTTAAGTGTGTCTCCCTACGGTTCGTGAATTATGCGGACATGATCGAGACACTTCTCCGAACAATAACCAATAGAGGAATCTGGAAATTCGTATGGCTCCCACATATTTCTATGATTACTTTGCGATCAAATGAACCACTTACATACGATACCAATTTCCCTTTGTCTCACAATAGTTTACTTATCCGAGGTTTTGATCGTCGGTATCTCTGCATACCTAGTTCAACCTCGTTACCGATAAGTACTCTTTTCTCGTTCCCGTGATATGTGATCCCTTGTGAGCCAGTCACATGCTTGCAAGCCAATTGGATGACATTCCACCGAGAGGGCCCAGAGTATATCTATCTGTCATATGGATTGTAAAATTCCACTCTTGATCCATGTGTCTCAACCCATACTTTCCGAACACTCAATGCCACCTTTATAGCCACCCAGTTACGGTGTGGTGTTTGATGTCATCAAAGCATCCTTCCGGTGATGGTGATAAGCATGATCTCATGGTCGAAGGAATTAGGTTACTATGTATCAGAAAGCATATAGCAATTTAACTATTAAAATGACTTGATCTTTATGCTACGCTTATCTATAGGAGTATGACCATCATAACATTCTCCTAACGATATGATCTTGTTGTTAATAACATCAGATTGTTCATGATAGGGAAACCACAATCATTTATTAACCAACAAGCTAGTATTATGAAGAGGCTTTACTAGGGACTCTAATTTAGTTTACAAATCACACAAGTATTAATGTTTCCTTGTTAATACTGTTATAGCATGAATGTAAACATTTATCATAAACACAAAGATATAATAATAACTACATTTATTATTGCCTCTAGGGCATATCTCCAACAAGTATACCTTTCATGCTCATGATTAGAGTACTTTGATCCCAGCTATCAGTGCTTTACAAATACCTTGATCAAGATTGTGATGGTGCATGTCACCTCAAAAATTATTCATTTTATCACTTTGCTACTCGAGGACGAGTAGGAGTTAATTGTAAGATCTCACCTAATAAGGTGGAGATCCCTGTGATTGCAATGCTAGTCCCTGGATGGAATTGCTAGCATCCACAGTTTAAGATGAAGTAAACAGAAACAAAGGTCATTATTACATCGCCATTCCAGAGATAACATAGTTCATACAACTCTTTAGACCAAGGCTAGTACACATCTTAATGTGCTACATGAAAACATGTTGAGTGTAGACTCATAACCCTAGTCATCATTAGAGTAACCTGCAACATAATAAGTTATAGCCATAGAGGGTCAATACATTTGGAATTATATTGGCAAGTGATACCATAGTAGAATAGTAGTATCTAATAACTATATGAATTTGGCTAAGTGTAGCTCAAGCTTCTTTGCTCAAAATAAGGTTTTTCTTATCAGTTGAAAACACTAAGTTTTTGTTTGAAAAAATCCCAAGGAACCACCAATAGACATTGGTGAACCTTTACCCTTGTTCAACCATAAGTTTTAACTTAGAGAAATTGGGATGAGGAGATCCTTATCATTTCAATGTCTTTGAGGTTCAAATTGTCCATTACCGGGGTCACGGCTAAGTACTTAGGTTTTACCCTCTCGAGAGGTGGTGCACTTTCCCCACAAGACTCGACATGCATCGAGACGAGACTTTTCAGAAGCATTCCCTTAGACCACCATGGACGCGTTCAATCCTATCAACCCTACCACCAACTGTCCATCTGGCTAAGTTCTTGCAACCTAGTTGGTCAAGGCAGAGCCCATATGCCATGTGGTTGCACTAGAAGCTTCTCAACACTAAACATCTCAAATCCCTTTGTTCCTGGGTGGCCATCCACAAGTGTGATACACAAGGTAAACCATAGACATGGGCCTTGTGTAACCACTCAACACAAACCAATCTTTCCATTCCACCCAGGTGATTCATTCATAAGTTGTTTTATTAATCAAAAACATAGTGACATACTTTGCATAATAACATAGCATGAATATTCCACCCTTGTATTCTACTAGCTAGGCTAAGCATACTAGTATAACAAGTTTCTTAACTTAGGGAAAAACGACTAAGATAATATCTATAGGATTTACCCAATCATAGCATATACTTAGAAAATAACCATGCAAATCCTACTCAAAATATCACTAGTGCATAGGTAAAATAGTAGGACAAAAATATGAATCATCACTTGCCTTGATAGCTAGGGGAATAGGAATAATCCTCACAATAACAATCTCCACAATCACCAAAATCAACACATAACATCATAAAACAAAATTCACATTCAATATTCAAACAAAAATATATATGAATGCATGCAAATGCAATGGAATGATTTTCCACACTTAACAAGTCAAACTAAGCAGTACTGAACACAAGGTGAACTTTCTAAAGTCTAAATAAACTCAAGTTTACTTTAAAATAATTTTTATATGCAAAATAGGCCTACAAATGCTTCTACAATAAATCCTAATATTTTAGAAGCAAATTACCAATAAAAGGACATATAGATGTAGGGCTAAATTTTCTGAATCCATTGATATAAAATTTGTAATTTTTGGACAAACAGATCAAAAGTTATTGAATTTACAAGTTTGAATATCTAATAGATATAAAATCAGATTTTAAATCGAAATCAGTGACAAGCGGCAGTGTCTGATTGGTGTGTACCGGTTCGCGCTGGATCACGCTTTCGCGCCGTTGGATTTAAGTTATGTCTAACGATCCAGATCTAATCGTACATGTTCGATAAGTGATTTAATCTAAACCGCTGGATGCAGATCTAAAGGCCTAGATCTATCTGACCAAAGTCTCGCGGCATGCATGGCCTTGGCGGCGGCGACGGCACTGCCGGTGACACGCCGGCGATTCTAGGGGGACAGGGGGTGGTGCTGATGCTTACCAGAGTCACATGTATGCGGTGAAGCTCGACGTATTCTTGGCTTGGACAGGGGAGCACTGACATGGGCTCGGGAGCTCGTCGGAGAGAGTGCTGGCATTGGGTGATCATGAACTACGACAGAGTCGAAGACCTAGGATGCAAACAGGAAAACGAAGGGCATTAGGATCTATGCAAAGTTGCAGCGAACACGGTCACATGAAGCAGAGGCCAAGGGGCGCTCGGAATTTACCTAGATTGCTTGCCGGGGATGAACGGTGCCTCGGGTGCTTGCAGGGGTTGACGGGGCCGATGACCTGGGGCGATTTAGGACAAACAGAAGTCATGGTTAGATGCGCAAGGACCTGACAAACAAGTTCGTATGAACGAGGGGAGCACGGAGCTCACCGGAATAATTCGCCGGAGTTGCTCGGTACCGCGGCGGTGCGAGCTACAATTGCGAGAGCCTGGCGGCGCTTGGGGCTTGCAGTGTGAGGGGAAATGGTCGCATAGGGGTGGTGCTTAAGTAGCCGGAGCGAGGAGGGGAGTTACTCAGCCAACCAAAGGCAATTAACGAATTAAAACTCGGCAGTGACTACGGGGAAGAAACGGGCGGCGAGCTGGTCGCGGGCATGGTTTGGGGACGACGATGCTGAGGTGACAACGGGCCCAGTGGTCAACGGGAGGGGGTATGCTCGCACGGGTGCGAAATGCGGGGGGGAGGGGTTCCCCGGGTGGGCTTTCTAGGCTGCCAGGCTTGCTGGGCCGAAAGGGTGGTGCCTGCTTTTATTTTTTTATCTTTGCCTTTTTCTTTTCTGATTTGATTTTCCAAATGACATTTGAATGGCTTATTCAAATCCAAATAAATTCAAACCTTCACCAAATTTTTGTATGGTGATCCTAGTATCCAAATGTGTGTCAAACACATAAATCCACTCAAAAATTATTTTGGGGTCATAAAATAAAATAGAAACCATGCCCCATACATAAAAAATAAAAGGGGTATAAAAATATGGTTCTATTTAGGGTTTAGTTTTGAAAAAAAATGTGCAAGATCAAAATGACATGCTGATATGAATGCAATAACATGATTTTGCATTTGATGAAATTTGGGATGTTACATTAAGCTTAGGGATGCTTGATACGTCGTAAACATATCTATAATTTTTTATGTTCCGTGCTTGTTTTATACCAATTGCTTTATGTTTTGTCTACACTTTGAGGCATTTTTATACATTTTCTGGAACTAACCTATTAACAAGATGCCGAAGTGCCAGTTGCCTATTTTGTGCTATTTTTGGTTTCAGAAAATCTAGTAAGGAAATATTCCCGGAATTAGACGGAATAAAAGCCAAAGTCAATATTTTACCGGAGCGAACACAGAGTTGAGAGGGGAGACAAAGTGGGGCCACAAGGTGGCCACACCTAGGGATAGCACGGCCACCCCCTAGGTCATGCCGCCCCATGGTGTGAGCCCCTCGGGCGTCCACCTACCTCGCCCCTTCGCCTATATAAACACCCCGATGCAGAAATCCTAAGTACCCGAAAAAAATTCCACGAAACAGTCTATAGCCGCCACCACCATCGTCCCTAGATCGGGGGATCTAAAGCTCTTACCAGCACCCTGCCGAAGGGGAGATATCATCTCGGAGGCCTTCTTCATCACCATGCCTGCCTCCGGAGTGATGTGTGAGTAGTTCACCCTTGGACTATGGGTCCATAGCAGTAGCTAGATGGTTGTTTCTCCTCCTTTATGCTATCATGTTTAGATCTTGTGAGATCCGTTCATGATCAAGATCATCTATTTGTAATCCTTCATGTTGTGTTTGTTGGGATCCGATGGATATTGAGTACTATGTTCAAGATTTATTATTGATTCTATCATGTCTGTGTTATTTGTGATCTTACATGCTCTCCGTTACTAGTGGTTTCTTTGGCCAAGTAGTTGCTTGTAACTCCAAGAGGGGGTATTTATGCTCGATAGTTGGTTCATGCCTCTAGTAATCTGGGGAAGTGGCGGAAATCTCTAAGGTTGTAGATGTGTTGTTGCTACTAGGGAGAAAACAACAATCCTTTTCCCAAGGGCAATTGTATTGTTTACTTTACACAAGTTGCTTAATGCAATTATCTGTTGCTTGCAACTTAATATTGTAAGGGGTTCGGATGATAACCTGAAGGTGGATTATTAGTCATAGATGCAGTTGGATTACGGTCTATGTATTATGTTGTAATTCCCAAACAAATCTCATAGGAATCATCATGACTTGTACATGCATATTTATGCATTTTCAATCTATCATTGCCAACTGTAATTTGTTCACCAAACATGCTATTTATCTTATGGAGAAACATCTCTAGTGAACTATGGACCCCGGTCCATTCTTTATCATTGATATACCATCTACTGTTTACTTTCTGCAATTGTTATCTTCCATACTATACCTTTAATCCTTTATTTTCAGCAAAACCAGTGAGATTGACAACCTCACTGTATTTGGGGCAAAGTTATGTGGTTGTGTTGTGCAGGTTCCAAGTTGCTATCAACACCTTGGAGTTGTTCCCTTACTCCTATTGTTTTGATAACCTTGGTTTCATAACTGAGGGAAAACTTGCCGATGTGCTCATCATAACTTCCTCTTGGGGTTCCCAACGAGCTCTACATATTTGAGCCATCAGGTTCCCAACAGGCTCTACATCAACCGAGCCATCACTGCCCAAAAAAAGAAAACGCGGTTAAAATACAACAGTACAGACCTATTTGCCTCCAAAATGTTAGTTTCAAGATTTTTACTAAGGTAGCAACAAACTGTATTTCTGTGATTGCTCACAAAATAATTAGACCAACACAGACAATTTTTATTCTTGGACGACATATTCTCGAAGGTATGGTAGTCCTACATGATACCATCCATGAGATTCATAGGAAGAAAATGGTAGGGTGTTATTCAAAATTTATTTTGAAAAGGCGTATGATAAAGTAAAGTGGCGTTTCTTACAACAAGTGCTTCGAATGAAAGGCTTTGATCCTCTATGGTGTAAATGGATTGATAATTTTGTTCATGATGAAAGTGTAACCATTCGTTTCAATGATGACATTGGTCATTACTTCCAAACTAGAAAGGGGCTCCGGTAAGGAGATCCTCTGTATCCTATGCTTTTCAATATAGTGGCGGATCTGCTTGGCATTCTCATTGCTAGAGCAAAAGAGAATGGACAGGTAGCTGGGTTGATACCTCATTTGGTCAAGGGGGTGTCCATTCTACAGTACGCCAATGATACAATCTTGTTCACGGAACATGAGCTTCAGAAGGCGGTCAACATGAAGCCCATCCTCTATATTTTTGAAAAATTATCGGGACTTAAAGTTAATGTTCATAAAAGCAAAATTTGCTATTTTGGCAATGCTACTAACCAAGAGAAAATCTATAAGGAGATCTTGGGTTGTGAGTTGGTATCCTTGCCGTTTAGATACCTTGGGGTACCTATACATCATAGGAGGCTCCGAATTCTGAGTTGAATCTAGTTGAAAATAGATTTGAGGGTAAATTAGGTTGTTGGCAAGGGAAATTATTGTCCTACAGGGATAGACTGGTGTTAATTAATTCTGTTTTATCAAGTATGCCTATATTCATGTTATCTTTTCTTCAAATACCAAAGGGTGCAAGGAATAGACTATGCTTCTATAGTTCATGATTCTTTTGGCAAAATGATGAACATAAGAAGAATTTAGATTAACTAAGTGGAACGTTATTTGCCGATCCAAAGATCAGGAGGCTTGGGCATCCAAGTTGAAAGGATACAGATGTCGCCTAGAGGGGGGGTGAATAGGCGATTAAAACTTTTCCTAGATTGGCTCAACAAAGGCGGAATAAAACTAGTGTTTACTTTGTCAAGTACAACCTAGAACAACTAGGGTTCACCTATGTGCACCAACAACTTATGCTAAGCAATACAAGCAACAAAGTGATAGCAATATATAGATTACTTCAAGCACGAAGGCTATCACAATGTTAAGTGCATAAGTAAATAGCTCGGGTATAGAGATAACCGAGGCACACGGGGACGACGATATTTTACCGAGTTCCTCCCAACATGGAGTACGTCTCGTTTGGAGAGGGGGTGGTATCAAACCACCAACTCCTCAAAAGGCCCCCCTTATTCTTCGGTGAATCTCACCCCAATGGGATCGATCCACGCTTCCACTATCAGTGCACTTGTCGGTGGCACCGGAACCTCTCACAAGGTTGGGGCACTTCTCCACAAATTAATTGGAGGCTCCCAACAAACTCCACCAAGGCCACAACTCCACCAAGGCCACAAAACCGTCTAGGGTTCCAAGAACCCAAGAGGGACAAGCTCCAATGAGTCACACGAACTAAATCCTCCGAGGAGAACTCAAACCGATGCACCAAACGCAAATGGCAAGAACACCACAAAGGTGCTCAAATACCTCACTCTCAAGTTCCAAAAAATCTACTAAAGCTATTGGGGGAACAAGAGAGTAGGAATCAAAGAGAGACACAAAATCCCCCAAAATCTAGATCCCCAAAGATACACTCACAAAGAGATAAATCGGTTAGGTCAAAACGTGGATCTAGATCTCCTCTCTCTTTCACTCAAAATTGGGCAAGAATCATCGGAAGGGAAGAGATTAGGCAAGATTCAAAATCTTGAGCAAGTGTGGACAAACCTTAGCCTAATAGAAAAGAAAAAAGCAACCGGAACTGAAAACGGGCAAAGGGTATAAATAGTGGCCCAGAAAATCTAGCCGTTTAGGGCATTTTTCTGTCTGGACCGGTAGTACCAGTTTGGACCGGTACTACCGCTCGATAGCCCAGCAGCGAGCGAGAACCGCACAGCCACGCGCGTGCAAGCAAGTAAAAAAGAAGCGGGTCAACGCGCCAGCGGCGTCTGGCGATGGCCGAGGGCGCATATGCGAGAAAACTGGTAAAGCAGCAGCGGCGAAGTGCGGATTTGGCGCAGGGGGCTTGATCAGCGAAGCCTCTGCATGCGCAAGGCCCAGCGTTCGGCGGAGCAAGCTCGCAGACGCACGCTGGAAGGCCAAGGGATGACGCCAGTAAGCGGCGAGGAAGACAGCGAGCATAGGAGATCGACGCACGGTAGCGCCTGCAAGGCGAGACCAGCGGGGCGGGCTGTAGTGGTAGCGCAGCAGCTGGGCAAAATCTGGGTCGGGCGCTGGGAGGTGATCCTGGGCCGGCCGGTAGTACCGGCCCACCCAGGCGGTACTACCGGGCCGGTCCGGTAATGCCGGCACCAACTACCGCCTGGGCCTGAGGAGAAGCGGGCCGGATCAGGTGTGTCCGGTACTAGTCCCAGTAGTACCGGACAGTCCAGAAAAAATCTTTTTCTTTTCTTTTTAAAAGCAAATAGCAGTCAATATTCAAACGTGAATAACTTTTGATTGGTAGCTTCGATTGACCCGATTGCAATTGCGCTGGAAAGAGGACGACACAAGCTACCCTATAACAAGTGAAAATATTGGTTATCACCAAGTGAGAAAGTATCATGTATTATAATGTGAGATGCCTCACTTAGTGAGAAACCGAAAAGCTGCCAAGATCAAAATCGCAACAAGATGCAAATAGAAGATCCGATTTTGATGATCAAGAGCTTGTTATGGAGATTACCACAAGCTCTATATACTCACATGTATAAGACCAAATAACAACCAAATACGATGATGCAAGTATGCAAAGGTTTGAGATCTCTCCGAACGATATGATCGAGTTACTCATTCGAGAGCCCCTCTTGATAGTACGGTTATCTATCCTAAACCCGGTCTCTCACACACAACATGAGACCGGCAAAAGGGAAAACCTATCAAGACTATACCTTTGCCTTGAGCGAACCACTTAAGCTCGATGTAGACGAACTTGACCTTCTCAAGATGGAACACCTTTCTTGATTTCTCATCATCGATCCATGATCACTGGGGATGGCAAGCATCAACGTTGAGATCTTCTATAGATGGTGTATTTTGAGCTTGCACATCACATCTTCTTCTCATTTCATCGACCTTGAAGCCAACACATGCTCCAAATGATGCCAATGGACAAATCCTACAAGTATAACTTAATACACACATTAGTCCATAAAGATTATCATTAATTACCAAAACCACACATGGTGACATGGTTATACCCTACGGGTACGTGACTCAGCATACCTGGTCCAACGCAAGGAAGGCCCACAACAGATGTACACTGGCCCATGAAGATTTTCGGGTGGCCAAGGCCCATGACGCCTTCGGATCCTTGGAGAGCAAGACTAGCGTAGATAGGAAATTCAAAGGGGTAAAACCCTAGAACTTGTAACCGACAAGGATTATGCTCGGGGCCTGCCTAAGTCTATATAAAGGCCAGGAGGGCACGACCTAGATCTCTCGACTCATACTTTCGCATACGCACCTCCACGCCAGATCGAATCACAGACCCAGAACCTTCGGTTCCGCCGTAATCAAGAGCGCATAAGCGGAGTAGGGTTTTCCCTCCGGGGCCTGAACACAGGTAAATCTCGTGTCCCCTGGTTGCTTGTCTGTTAACCGTTCCATGATCTCCAGCATCCCCATATTCTCCAAAACCCAAGTCCATAACAATGGGCATTGACGAGTCAAAACCTCGTCAATTGGCGCCGTCTGTGGGAATCGGGGCTGCTGATTGTGCGATCATGACGGTCCCGACCCGATCGATCTACAACTCTGCGGCGACGGAGAGTCACCTCCTCTTCGGCGCTTTCGACTTCACCGCCCACTCGCCGGCCACCATGAAGGACTTCGAACCCATAGGCGACGGACTCGAAATCCTGTTCGGGAGCTTCTGCTTCCACGTGGGGCAAACTGGCACCCTCCGCCTCCCTGAGCGGGTGCCCCTACCATCAATTAGGCCCGCTTCATGGGCCCCACACCCCTTGCTACGCACAACATCATCTGCAGATGATTCCTATGACAGCAGCTGCTGCAACTTCGATCTGTGCGATCCGCCATCAGATGTAGGGACCTACGGTTCCGGATCTGAAAGTTGCGGCAGCAGCAGACCGATCTACAAGCGCTACCAATGCGTCGTAGTCATCCAGGAGTAGCAAACGCCTAACCCGCCGCCCAACCCGAACCCCAACCCGCAGGACAGAAATGGCGAAAACGGCGGGAACAGAAGAAGCCAGTCCCCCCACCCGACGAGGAAAACAACGGCCACGTCATCCAACTTAGCAAAGAAGGATGGGTCCAGGCACGCCGCGCCGTAGCAGGCGACATAGTCCTGCCTGCAGACGCCTCACGTGAACTACTCATGGCATACCACTTCCTCCTCATCGAGGAGCACAAGAAGCAAGTCAAGATGCAGGAAATACTTGACAAACGCAAGCAAGCAGCCTCTGAGTCCAGCGCGCGACGAGATGCGCTCTCCGCCATGGCCCCGGGCTCTAGCACGAACGGAAACCAAGGAAACAAGCACCGCTCTCGGGTGGAGAACATGGATCCCAAGGAGCGCCGTGATGTGACCCGAACTCTCCACACATCGTTCATGGAGATGGATGCCGACGGCAACATCATCCCGAAGACACCGCAGGCTGCGATCATGGCAGCCATTGCGTATCTCGCAGCCCACCAACCTCCAGAGGGGGACCCGAAACGAGCCATGCATAAGTCCGCACTCACCGGACTCGGACTTGTCGGAGCCGCGCTCCACGAAGACGCTCCTGCGGAGCCGAAGAAGAAAGCTCCGGCCAGGCGCGACCGGAGCCCCACCCCTTCATCCAAAGAGGAAGAGGAACACAACCTCCCTCGAAGGAAGAAAAGCTCGCATCGCCATAAACGCGACTACGACGCCAGAGACGCGCTTACACAACGCAAAATCGACAAAGCACGAGCCAAACGTGCATGCTCATCTGAATCCGAGATGGACGAAGACGAAGGAGAACTCTGTGGAGCTTGATGCTTCAGCAGATCTGTTCGGCGAACACAGATGCCACGCAATTTCAAGCTTCCTTTGGATACTCCTAAGTTCAACGGCACGCAAGATCCAAAAGCCTGGCTCAGTGACCATCTGTCATCCGTCAAGCTGCACGGTGGTAACAAAGAAACCGCCATGCAATGCCTTCAGCTGCAGCTGACAGGCGCGGCGCTGGTCTGGCTTAGCAGCCTATCATCAGGGTCCATCCGAAGCTAGAAGGAGATAGCTTACAGCTTCATCCGAAATTTCAAGGGCACCAGCAAGAGGCCCGCCTCAATCGAAGAGTTGCGAGCACACTCGAAAGCGCGAATCTATTCGCCATACATACTACCGCTGGTCTAACACCAAGAACTCCGCAGCAAACATCTCAAGAGAGGGCCATCGACGCCTTCGGACGGCGTCAAGCCCGGATTTCAAGGAGGAACTTGGGCGTCAAGCCCAAAACACTCGACCACCTCATGGACATCGCCAAGGTGGGCCGACGAAGATTGCATCCACCGAGCACAATCGGATGAAGAGGACGAGTACGGCCGAAGACGGGAACGCCGCAGCAAGAGGAGATCGCGCGTCTACGACGACCGCGACGGACCCGACATGGTCGCGGCCGGCTCCGCCGACCGTCGCAACGACAACAGCCGCAATGAGAGGATACCATGGAGGAAACTTCCGCATGACGGCAAAGACAGCACGGTGGCAACGCGCGACGCGACAACGGACCCTCAGCATACGACAAACTTTAGGGTCCATGCACCATCCACTTCTACATCGACAAGCAGGATGGCAAAAAGAAAGCTAGCCACATGCTCAAGGATTGCCGCGAGTTCCAGAAACTCAGCGAAAGCATGGTGAAGATGAGGCAACAAGCCCCAATCTCTGCGTTTGGAAACGCACCTGCGCAAGGCGAAATAGCATATGGAGCTCCTCCACCGCAGCCTATCGGAGGCCCGAACCAACCAGTCGCACCCGCACAGAACAACGCTGGGAACGGGTACCCCCCACCGAAAGGAGCACTAATGATGATCCAGAAGGGACGCCCCACGAATAGGGTGTAGAAGAAAATCACCCGACAAATCAACCTGGCCGTGGCAACCCCACCTGCCATCCCTGAGTACCTCAGTGGATCGGAGTCCTGCATCACATTCACTCGTGCAGATCACCCTTTCCAGATCCCCCGCCCAGGTCATGCTGTCCTGGTGCTGGAGGCGCAGATCGAAGGTTTCGTCTTCATGGACGGCGGCAGCGGCATCAACCTAATGTTCACAAGTACTCTAGCAGCAATGCGAATCCCGCAATGCAGCCTAGAACAGTCAGACACAACGTTCCATGGCATCGTTCCAGGGAAGGGCATATTCCCCCTGGGTAAAATAGGGCTCGACGTCATCTTCGGGAAGCCGGACAACTTTCGGCAGGAGCGACTCGAATTTGAAGTGGTGGACTGGCCGTCACAGTACCACGCCATCCTTGGGCGCCTAGCATTCGCAAGATTCCTGGCTGTCCCACACTACGCATACCTGCTACTCAAGATGCCAGGGCCGAAGGGCGTCATCACAGTCCACGGGAGCTTCACCCGATCGGACCAATGCGATAGGGATTTCAACAAAATCTCCCAGTCTTTCGGCATGCAAGACGAGCTCGTAAGGCTCCGCGAGGTGACGGACAATGGAGCACCCCCAGTTAAAAGGCAAAACGCACCTGACATGTCTTTCGACTCCACCGTCAACACAAAGAAGGTGCAGGTCCATCCGACGGATGCCTCCAAGACGGCTCTGATCGCCAATGACCTCACCCAAGATAGGAAGGCGCCGTCAATTCCTCTGTGAGCTGGAAATCTTCCGGTGTCCTGCGGACATGCCAGAGTTCCCAGGGAATTCGCCGAGCACGCACTCAACGTCTTTCCGACACCAAGCGGTCAAGCCCATCCGAGATCGTCGAGCCACGAGCCGAAGCTATCGGCAAGGAAATCAACAGATTACTCGCTCCAGACTTCATCAGGGAAATCAAGGAAAGCGAATGGCTTGCAAACACAGTCATGGTCCCAAAGAAGGACAAGGACATCCTGCGGATGTGCGTGGATTTCACGTCACTAAACAAGCATTGCCCAAAGGACCACTTCCCCCTTCCTCGGATCGATCAGATCATCGATTCGACTGCGGGTTGTGAGAAACTCTCTTTCCTCGATGCCTACTCAGGCTATAACCAGATTCGACTCAGGGTCGAAGATCAGGAGAAAACGGCGTTTATCACACCGTTCGTAGTATTCTGCTACAACACAATGCCCTTCGGGCTAAAGAACGCAGGTGCTACGTACCAGCGATGCATGCAGGCCTGCCTCAAGGACCAGATCGGTCGCAACGTCCAAGTCTATGTTGACGACATAGTGATAAAAACCAAGGAGGCAAGAACACTTATCAACGATCTCCGCGAGACGTTCGACAACCTCGATCGCTACAGGATCAAGCTCAACCCCAAAAAATGCGCCTTCGGTGTCCCATCGGGTCAGCTTCTTGGGTACTTCATCTCTCAGCGAGGGATCGAGGCGAACCCGAAGAAAATCAGAGCCATCATGGCGATGGAGAAGCCGAAAAACCTCAAAGGCATCCATCAGCTCGCGGGACGAATAGCGGCGCTAAGCAGGTTCATCAGCCGCATGGGCGAGAAGGCCCTACCATTCTACCAGCTGCTACGCAAAGCATATAAATTCAGTGGTGGGCCGGAAGCCAGCACGAAAGCCTCAAGCGGCTCCTCTCCACCTCGCCTGCTCTGCACGCCCGTCTCACGCCCAGAGCGCGAGCCTCTGCTGCTGTACATAGCAGTCACACACCAAGTGGTTAGCACCGTGCTAGTGGTCGAATGACCCGAAGAAGGCAAGACCCACGGGGTCCAGCGCCCAATCTACTACCTCAGCGAGGTACTGACACCAACAAAGCAGATGTACCCTCACTACCAGAAGCTCGCCTACGTGTGTTCATGACGGCTCGACGGCTGAGCCATTACTTCCAGGAGCACCAGGTGATGGTCATCAATGAGGCACCCCTGAACAGCATCCTGAACAACCCAGAGGCCACAGGACGTGTGGCCCTGTGGGGCATCGAACTGTCACCCTTGGACATCGTCTACGAGAAGCGACTCGCAATCAAATCTCAAGTCCTTCCGGACTTCCTGGTACATTGGATGGAGCTGCAGCTGCCAGACACCCCAGATATGTCGCAGTCATGGACGATGCACTTCGACGGCTCCAAGCGAGAAGCTGGAGCAGGAGCAGGGGTCATACTGACCTCCCCGCAAGGCGACAAGATGAAGTACGTCCTTCGGATGAAATTCCGAGCTTCTAATAATGAGGCCGAATACGAAGCCCTCATCCACGGCATGAGGATGGCAAAGATATGCGGCGCAACGCGCCTGGTCATCTACAGTGACTCCAACCTCGTCGTCCAGCAGACGATGAATGAGTGCGACGCACACGCCGAAAAAATGATCGCGTACCGTGTGCTCTACAACGCACTCAAAGGAGAATTCGACGGCTGCGAGCTTTGGCACGTCGGAAGAGAAAGCAACGAGGAAGCCGACAGACTCGCCAACATCGGCTCCACCTGCGCAAAGGTGCCATCGGGTGTGTTCCTCGAACAGATCTGCGTGCCATCCATCAAACGGAAATTCCCCAAGGGATCACCCGAAGAAGCAGAACACTCGGGGGCTACGCTGCCCGAAGGACATGAAGGACCCGAGAAACTAGACACAGAAGTCGCCATGATCAACCTAATGCAGGTCATGGCAGTCGAAGAAACTTGGACGCGACCATACCTCCAGTTCTTATTAAACGGAGAACTGCCCGACAATGACGGATGCAAGCGCATATCTCGTCGGTCAAAAGCCTTCACCACCATCAATGGTGAGTTGTATAAGCGCAGTATTACGGGTATACTACAAAGGTGCGTCACCATCGGTGATGGGAAAGCCATCCTCCGAGACATCCACGAGGGCATCTGCAGCCATCACGCAGGCAGCCGCTCCCTTGTCGCCAAAGCTCTACGAGCCAGATTCTACTGGCCAACGGCCATGAGCGACGCAAAGAACATCGTCTGAAGATGCAACGCATGCCAACGGTTCGCCGACAAACCGCACGCACCCGGGTCAGAGCTCAGACCCATACCTATAGCTTGGCCTTTTGCTCAATGGGGCCTCGACATGATCGGCAAACTGCCAAAGTCCTCGAAAGGGGGACATGTTTACCTCCTGGTCGCAGTCGACAAATTCACCAAGTGGATCGAGGCCATGCCCGTCACCAACCAAAAGGGAAAAACTGTCGTCAAGTTCTTCGATTCCATTGTCTACAGGTTCGGAGTACCGCATAGCATCATCACCGACAATGGATCGAACTTTATCTCCAAGGAATTCTAGGACTTCTGCGAAGGCCTTGGGATCAACATCACGTACGCCTCAGTGGCGCACCCGCAAACGAACGGGCAAGTGGAAAAGAACAACGGCCTAATCGGCGCTGGCATCAAGAAGTGCCTCATGAGTCCACTCGAACGAAAAGCTGGAGCGTGGATGAAAGAGCTACCATCCGTCCTATGGAGCTTACGGACCACGCCAAACAGCTCCATAGGCTACACACCGTTCTTCATGGTGCACGGAGCTGAAGCCGTGCTACCAGCCGAAGTACGCCACCAGGCCCCCCGGGTCGTCGCTTACAGCGAAGCCGAATCCACGGCTGCACTCGAAGACGCCGTCGACACGCTCGATGAAGCAAGAGACATAGCAGCAGCTCGATTAGCTGTGTACCAGCAGAGTCTCCGCAACTACCACAGCCGTCGGCTTCGCCCCAGGTCCTTCGTCGAAGGAGACCTTGTCTTGCGACTCAAGCAAGAGCGACCGACAAAATTTGAGTCACCATGGGAAGGACCCTACGTCATCACCAAAGTCATCCTAGGTGGAGCCTATCGCCTCAAGCACGTGGAGTCTGGAGTCGCATACTCCAACCCATGGAACATCGCGCACTTGCGACGATTCTACCCCTAGCTACCTACACCTTTACTTTCAATAAGGCTTTTTCAGCCAAGGCTATTCAGCCAAACAATGTACTTCCTCCATTACGATATAAATAAAGCTAAGTGTCTCGCCCCAAACTTCCGTTCATTATTTGCAACTTTACTTTATGCTACAAACGCACTACAGGGCTCCCCCCATGTGGCGTCCCGCAAAACCACTACTAGAAAATCGTGTTGTTTTTGTGCATTGCATCATCATGACATCAGCATGCATCTGTTTGCTTAAAACTATTTTGCTAAAAGACCTACTCTGTTTTCTATATTAATATCCTCCCCTCTTTGTTCAAACCAAAACCATCGGTCCAGCTGGATCTTTTATTTGTCTAAAAACTATTTACAAAAGTTTATTTTAAATTAAATAAAAACTTATATTATTTTTTAGGGGGGCAGCCGTACCGGGCCGATCCGACCCAGTCGGCCACCCCCAGTACAAAATCAGCCTACCCAAAATCCTTTTCTACCCAGTCCTATTCTACCCACCCTTCAGCCACCTCACCCCCTCCAATCCCTTGGCGACACCTCACCACCCCTTCCCCCCTATCCTATCCCAGCCCGCCACATCATCCTACCCCACCTCTCTCATCCCCACTCCCCACACCTCACCGCTGGCCCCACCCACACCACAGCACCACACACGCTACCCACGCACGTCGCTTGCCCAGCCCCGACCCACACCTGCCTTCCGCCTGGCCCCACCCGACAGATCCCTGGCCACAGCCCCACTCCCTCCGGCCCCACCTCCCACCTGCCACAACCCCCTCGACTCACGCTTCGCTCCATCGCCTGACCCCGCCTCGCCGATCCACGTCCCTGGCCTTTGCCGCCATGGCGACCCATCTCTCGCTCGCTCCCCAATCCCCATCCTCCGCCTCGCTGCGTTGGCCGGGAGAACCCTCCGGGCGAGCACCTCCATCGGCTTCCTCGCTCCTTCTCGATCTTCCACGCTGGCCTCGCCCCGCAAAGCTGCAATCCCTCCGTCCCCTCACCGTGCTGTTGCTCGCCCGGCTGCCTCGCCGACCCCTCCCGTCTCTCGTCTCGATCGGCCCTCCACAGAGCCTCTTCGCCCGCGCGTCTCCGCCCGAGTGGCCCGCCGCTGGCCTCGGCTTGGCGCCACTGCGTCCTCGACTCGGGACGCCACCGCACCTGTCCGGCTCTGCGGCGCCACTCGCTGAAGCCGGCTGAGCCCTCCGGCGCCCTCTCCGCCGCCGTCCCTCCTCCGCAGGCCCCTGTCTTCCCGCCATGGCTCCCTGCCCGGGCCGCCTCTTCTCCTCCTGCTCACGCCTCGAGGCCACCCTCTGCCGTTGTGGTTCCCACCTCGCCCGAGCAAGCCGGCCACAGCAACATCCCACCTCATCCGCCCTCGCTGCGACCTCTGGCGCCCGCGGCCTCTAGCTCGACCTCGACCCGCGACAAGCACCTCCACGCCGCAGGCTGTCTCTTCTCGAGTGCTAGCTGTTGCTATTTGAGGTGTTGTTGCGAGGATGTGGTGATGTGTTTTTTTTATGAAGTTTGGATGGCCATGTGCGTGTGAAGCTACTGCATGTATGCGCCGAAAGGAACAACATCTGATAATTGTGGTGATAATTTGGAGAGGGCATAGTGTCAGTACAGTGAGGATTTACAGAATGCCTGTACCGTGCCCGTGTTGGTGCCGCGGCCACTAAGGTTCACCCGAAGACTGTTCCAGCGCCAAGATCCTCCGGAGCCCTCTAGCACCTGAAAAGCCAGATCTCCAAGTACGTCGACATAGAAAACCCCAAGATCTCCTTCATGGAAATCGAAGCCGACCCCGGAGACCCGAACTCTGAACCCCGGAACCGACTTCGTGTTCTTCTTCACGGACGCCAAGACCTGTTCCTGGAGGCGAAGATCGATCCCCGACGAACCCTGTCGAACCCCGAACCCCCCGGAACCAAGTTCGCCGAACCCTTTGATGTGCGACCCCTTTCTCAAGACCCATATTTTTATAATATATAATATATATCTGATGCATATGAATTGTTCATCTCGCATGCATATCATGTGGGTTGGGGCATTATGCCAATTCATCTCATAATTGAATATGGAGTCGATATGCAGGATATCTTTGTCTTATTCCGGACTCCATTTAAATTGGCATAGCGAACCGAAGCCATGTTTTGTCTTGCTAATCCAACATTTAATTTGCGGGGTATCTAAACAACATGAACTTAATAATGTCGGGACCCCGGTTCCTCTTAATATGATCTAATTGCATTGCACCTTTGCCATGTCATACATCATACATGCATCATGCCCGATCTTCTATCATCGTATTAAATAGTGCATCCGATGTTTCTTCTAGTGATTTGCTTCTTCACGGATTAGGCCGATGAGTTGATGCGAGTGACAACCCGAACTTCGGAGGAACCTTCGGCAATGTTTTCAGGCGAGCATCTCCCCCTTTCTACCTATCTTACTTTTATAGCATTTATTCCCTCCTGTTGATCTATTGCTATCTGTGTTGCGATGCTCTAGTTTTCGTACCCGTGTTATCCCTTGCAGCCTTATATTGCCTTGGACACCTCCTATTACCTGTTGTTTGGTAGATAGTTGGACCTGCGCGTCGTAGTCGCTTGCTCAAGTGTTGTTGCGTGTCGTCAAGTACCACAGTTGTTGGAGTATTGCCGTGTGTTTATTGTTGGAGATGATCAAGACTTTAATTACTGTTTAACAACTAAAATTGAAGTAGGTAAATGCAGAGGCACAAGTGGGAAATAGATGTTATTTGGTTGTTAACCGTCCACTTGTGTCCGTGGGACCCCGAGTACTTGATACTGTTCCTTGAATATTCGCTATCCACATCCGAGGATTATGGGACCCCCAGGCGAGCTTGATTCATTCTTATTTCTTGGGGCCACAAACTAGTTTGAGGTTTTATTTACTATCCTGTACTTATGCCATGCTTTATTGCTTTATTACGATTGTGCGAGGAGCACCTGTACTGTTTAGGATCGTGACCCGTTTTCGCGGTATCGACAAGCCCAGTCACACTTTCGGGTTCCCAGTGGTTTACAGCTGGCCCCACAAACCTTGAGTCCGTCTCGAAGTCAGCTAACTTCGTTGCGGGTATACTTAATGGGGTGGCCCCCTGAAATATTTCTAAATCTAGTGATTGCTTTGTCGTGAAAGCCTCGTTGGGTTTTGATTTGGTTTTTCCGAGGTTGATCGAGTGTGTGTTGCTATTTGTGCACCCTGCGGTAAAACTTTTCTGGCCGTGTCGCGGTTATGGGCGACTTGGAGCCTGATCTCGATCATAGACAACTATAACTAAAGTAGTGCTATAAATTTGACTTTATAATGACTAGTAATCAGCTTCACTATAATGGAATGGCTAAATAAAACTGCCAACAATTGCTTGTTTGGGTTGTCGCTTGCTACCATTGTACCTGACTAGTAAATATGGCAACTATACGAATGGCTAAATAAAAGTACCAACAACTTTGGGTTTGGGGATATCTCATGCTAATTGTATCGACTAGTAAGTGTCGCAACTACAGCGGAATGGTTAGCTAAAGCGCTTGCTTATTATATCGGGATGATTATCTATACTTGACTAGTAATTGCTTAGCGATAAGCGAATAATTAAAGCGCCTTGTGTGAGTTCCTCGGTTGACTTCCTCATTTGGTCTCGAGAAACACCGGATGGGTTTGTTTGATGGTAGCATCGAGTTGGTTCGAATAGGTCTTCTTATCCCTCTCGATAGCCGCCAGTTGTATCGAGTCTCTATAGGTTGTTTAGTGCATCTTGCCGCTTGATCCACCATACCTATGTGGCGAGGACCGCCAATTCTAGCCTCGCCGTGTCTTGGCCTCGATCGACCGCTCTCTCTTTTCCTTTGCCCTTTGTCGGCACCCTTTTGTTTAAGCAGGTTTTGAGATCGGCGTCGTTAGCGGGGTTACCCTTCCTTGGCTTGGCGAGGTTATGGGCCATTGGTTATTCTTTAGGGCTCTTAGCCCCATTTGCATCTTGTCCGTAGTTGGACGCTCTATCGCTTTCAAGGTGATTTGGATCTTAGATTACGTATATCTGTATTCTTGACTCATGGAGTCGTGTTGTATATATCTTTACATGGGTCCCATCGAGGACTGTTGTGTAATGTTATTACCGTTTTCCACCACGCAAGTGCACAGTGGGCACCTTTGAATCGTTTCTATGCGGGTTTGGCGGGAAGCTGAAACTTGCATAGGGCGATTATGAGGGTGTTACAGTGGTATCGAGCTCAGCGATTCGATACCACAAGTCCAGCCTGTAGGATAACCTAGCTAACGGCCGAAGTAGAGTGTCAAAATTATTTTTCAAAATCGGTTGGATAGTTCTGATTAGGTCTGATTTTACTCCTTACCCCTCTGCTATTCTCCTCTTACCTCTACGCGTTTTGAATCCACCTCTTATCTTTTCTTCGAGTCCAGGATTTCCCGTCGTTGGGTTTCTGTCGTACCTTTAGGGTTTCACTTCTTTCCTATTATAACGATGGCGCTACAAACATCTCATCTGCATCTCGTTTGGTGTACCCTTCATCCAATCTTTTTGTTTTTGAACTCTTTATCTATATGTGTACCTTGCTGGATATCCGTATCATTGAAAAACATATGAGAAGGACGAGCATTGGTGAAGTTGGAGTATACCTTGAGCATGTGTTGTTCATGCCAATTGAACCATCGCGGAACCTAATCATTGTGTCTTTCATACGATTTCTTTGGTATCTTCCGGTGTTTTCCAATGTGATGACCTCATCTACATCAGATCCAATGCAGAGCTGGCATCATCCATTTGTTCCGAATACCGCTTATGAAGATCTTCATTCTAAATTTCGAGAGTTGAGTTGCCTGATTTTCCTATTCATGTATAGAGCTGATAGTTTGGAGTGCAGGATGGTGATCACCCTACCCGACTCTACTGTTCACTCTTGTACATCGAACTGGTGGATCAATGTAACTTTTCCTCTTCTCATGGAAGTTAGAGGTGGCCTTATCTTTTGATACATCTACCTTCGTCCTTTGTTTCTCCGGAGTGTTCTCTTGTGACGTGAGAACCGACCTTTGTTGGTGGTGTCGCCGATTTCAAGATGGAGAAGGAATCATTGTTAGTGGTGTCGAGGATCTACGATGCGAGAAGATTGAATCGCCCTTCTTCCCGGTACCATGAGGCGGATCTCGAGGGCGAGATCCATTGTTAGTGGTGTCGAATTGTGGCGTCCCGCAAAACCACTACTAGAAAATCGCGTTGTTTTTGTGCATTGCATCATCATGACATCAGCATGCATCTGTTTGCTTAAAACTATTTTGCTAAAAGACCTACTCTGTTTTCTATATTAATATCCTCCCCTCTTTGTTCAAACCAAAACCGTCGGTCCAGCTGGATCTATTATTTGTCTAAAAACTATTTACAAAATTTTATTTTAAATTAAATAAAAACTTATATTATTTTTTAGGGGGGCAGCCGTACCGGGCCGATCCGACCCAGTCGGCCACCCCCAGTACAAAATCAGCCTACCCAAAATCCTTTTCTACCCAGTCCTATTCTACCCACCCTTCAGCCACCTCACCCCCTCCAATCCCTTGGCGACACCTCACCACCCCTTCCCCCCCCTATCCTATCCCAGCCCGCCACATCATCCTACCTCACCTCTCTCACCCCCACTCCCCACACCTCACCCGCTGGCCCCACCCACACCACAGCACCACACACGCTACCCATGCACGTCGCTTGCCCAGCCCCGACCGACAACGCCTTCCGCTGGCCCACCAGCGGATCCGGCCATGCCCCACTCCCTCCGGCCCACCTCCTACCTGCCACAACCCCCTCGACTCACACGGTCGCCCCGCTCCATCGCCCGACCCCGCTCCTGCATCGCGAATCCCGTCCCCGAAGGCTCGCCATGGCGACCCATCTCTCGCTCGCTCCCCAATCCCCATCCTCCGTCGCCTCATGTTGGCCGCCAGAACCTCATTGGCGAGCACCTCCATCAGCTTCCTCTGGCTCCCCTTCTCGATCTTCCCTGGTCACATCACGCTTTCGCCAAGCGCTGCCATTCTTGGTCCTCCGTCGACCCGTGCATGTTGCTCCTTCGCCCGGCTCGCCTCTGCCGACCCCGGCCCGCCCTCTCCTCGTCCGCATCGGCCCCTCCGCAGCCGCCCTCCTCTTCGTCCTACGGCGTCTCCGCCCGTGAGCGAGCCCCGCAGCCTGGGCGTCCTCGTCGGCCGCTGTAGGGGTCGCAATCTTTAATAAGATAGAGCCTCCTGTGTTTACAATGCTAGTCCCTGGATCAATAGCTAGCATCCACAGTTAAGATGTAATATCAAGATACAAAGGTCATAACATAACTTTATAACCAGGAATAACATAAATTTATTACATCAAACATAGCTCATATGGCTATTACATTACATTGCAGCGGAATAACTATAAGCATGGGTCCTTCATCGTCAAAGTGCCATAGGCAGATGTTGGTTGTAGACTTTGTAATCCTAATCAAACAATCTTCACTAAAATCTATCAAACACGCAACATACAAGTTCTGACACAAAGGGTCAATACATTTGAATTGTATTGGCAAGTGATACTATGGTAGTATAGTGGAGTCTATCATCTATATGCATTTGGCTAAGTGGAGTTGAGGCTTGCATTGCTCAAAATAGATTTTTCTTATCATTTTGAAAATACTAAGTTTTTGATTGACAAAATCATTTCCTCAATCAAAGATTTCAAGATCCTTGTACCAAGCCATCTCTCCATCAATGATTGAATAATTCAAACAACCCTTGTTCAAACCACAAGATTTTAATTTAGAAATTGGAATGATCTTCTTGATTGCTTCCATGTCTTGATGCTCAAATTGTCCTTTACCAGGGACATGGCTAAGTACTTAGATTTTACACTCTGCAGAGGTGGTGCACTTTCCCCCACAAGACTTGGTTTCCCAAGACAAGATCTTTCAGAAGCCTTCCCTTAGACCAAAATGGACGCTCCAACCTATCAAACACTACCACCCACCGTCCATATGGCTAAGTTCTTGCAACCTATATGATCATGGCGAGCCCATATTGCCAAGTGGTTGCACTTGAAGCTTCTCAACATTTGACATCTCAAATCCTTTGTTTCTGGGTGGCATTCCACAAGTGTGATACACAACCCAAGTCCATGGCCTTGTGTAACCACTCAACATATCCCAATCCTTCCATTCCACCCAGGAGGTTCATTGACTTAGTTGTTTTATTAAACAAAATCACAAGTCCTCAGACTTAGAATATTTTTCCATAGTGTGAATATATATATTCCACCCAGGTTTTCTATTAGCTAGGCTAAGCTTGGTAGTAATAGGAAATTTAAATTTGAAAATCCTACTAAGGATTCATCTACTAGGTTTTCCTATAGCAAGATCTATACTTAGCAAAATCCATGCAAATTTTACTTAGCAAAATCACTAATGCATAGTGAAAGTAATGGGACAAAAAGTATGAAGCATCACTTGCCTTTTTGGTAGGGAATGGTGGTTCACTCCTTGATCTTGCTAGTCTCACACTTCACTACAAGTCAATCAAGCAAACACTAATTCAATTTACATTCCAAACCAATAATCACTCAAACAAATTCACACACACAAAACAATGGAAACCAATTCATGCATGGGAGCATGCACAAGATATTTTTATTTTGCAAAGGGTCTTTATGGGTTTCTAAACTTTGTAAGATCCAAATTGGTCTTTTACCAAAGTGGCAAAGTCATTAGTTAGAGGGTTTTGTGCAAAATCTATTTTAAATCCATTCATCATTTTATGTGGTGAAAATGTTTTATTAAGGTAAAACTCTTAAGTTGTTCACCAAATGAGTTGCTATTGCAAAGCTTGGTGTTTTAGGTCAGTAGGTTTGGTCCAAAACATTTCCTTAAAGTTTTCTTTCCATAAACATTTTTATAACCAAAAACCATTCCTTTTATTTGGCTAGAAAATGACTAAATCAAGTAATCCAACCTAAATCTTACAAAAATCATTTTTAACACCAAGGGTTGATTCCTAGGGTCAGTAAGGTCACAATAAACCATTTTGCAAAAGTTTTAACCATAAATTCACTTTTAAACAATTTTTATACTCTAAATAAGCATACATTTGATTCTGCAAAAACAAGCAAGTTAACAGTTACTATTTACTAAACCAAGGGCATGGTTATTAGGGCTTGCTCTCCTGAATCCATTGATATAAAATTTGTCAAATTTGGACGTGTGGTTTGAAAGTTACAATGGTTTGAAAATGGCTTTTAAATCTGGTTTCTAATTCATTTTAATCGAGCGAGACACGGCGTTATCTTCTTGGGCGATACGGTTCGGCGGATCGTACTCTTGTGCGTTGGATCTAACGAATCGTGGCTCAAAACGTACCCTTTCGGCGTTAAATGATTCTATCGTGCCCGCCCGATCTAGATCGAACGGCTCCTATCTAATGGCCATGAACTGGCGGCGCGAGGTCATCGGCGAGCGGCGGAGCGACCAGTTGGCGGCGGCGCTGACGAGGCAGGAAGCAAGAAAGGGTAAGAAGATGCTCACCAGGCTCAGGAGAATACGGCGATGCTCGTGGCCGCCGCGTCTGCCTCACTCCGCCTTTTCGCCTAGGCGGGGGATGAAGCGACTGAGGGCCACGCTTCTGGCCGCCGATCTCTGGGCGTCGCAGCACTCGGGTTTGCCGAGCCGGGCGATCGTGTCGATCTTTGTTGGGTTTGCCTCGATCCCTCGTTTAGAGACGACGTACCCCAGTAGTTGCCCGGTGGGTACACCGAAGGTGCACTTGCCTGGGTTAAGCTTTATCTTGTACCTCCGCAAGTTGGCGAAGGTCTCCGCTAGGTCGGCGAGTAGATCTCCTTGGCGAGCGGATTTCACGACCACGTCGTCGATGTAGACGTGGATGTTGCGAATTTGCTCGCCAGCACTCTTGCATGCACCGCTGGTAGGTTGCCCCGGCGTTCTTGAGGCAAGGTCATGGCGGTGTAGCGAATGCTCGAATGGCGTGATGAACGCTGTCTTTTCTCGTCCTCGACGGCCATTTTGATCTGATTACCCGGAGTAGGCGTCGAGGAAACACACGACTCGAGCCAGCGGTTGAATCGATGATCGATCGATCCATGGAGGACGAATCGCCTTTGGGGCGCCGTTCAAGTTTGTGTAGTCGATACACATTCTCAGTCCGTTTTCTTCTCGACCAGGACTGGGTTTGCCAGCCACTTGAGTATTTGATTGGCGGATGAAGCCGGCAGCCGGCGCGCTGCACTTCCTCGGCGATCGCTCGGCGCTCTTCATTGAAGGGCGAAGCGGCTGACGGGTCGCACTTTGGGGTCGGCGTTTAATTTGTGCTCAAAGCTCCCTAGGGACACCGGGCATGTCGGAGGGTTTCCATGCGAAGATGTCCCTATTCTCACGAAGGAACTCGATGGCGCGCCTTCCTATGCTGGGCTCATGCTGTCCCGATCGTTACCGGGCTGGGTCGCTGGGACCAGCTCAGCAGTGCGAAGTGTCGTCGTGGCCTCGAAGGTTGAGGTGTTTGTGCCATCCAGTTGGGCTTCTTGAGAATTGTGGGGTCGTCATTTGTCGACCCCGGCGTATTTGGCGAGCTCGTCGGCGTCAGCGACCTGCGCGATAATGCGTCTGCGAGTTCGGCTCCTTTGGCTCGCTTTTCGGCGGCCATGTCGCCGTTGATGGTGATGACGCCGCACGGCCCTGGGAGCTTCATCGCGTTATGCAGAGTGGGGTGCCGCCATGAATTTGGCGAACGCCTGGCGCCCCAAGACGCAGTGGTAGGGGCTGTCAAAGGGCACCAGCTCGAAGACGATCCGCTCGGTGCGGAAGTTTGCCGGAGTGCCGAATGTGACTGGCAGCGTGACTTTGCCGATCGGATATGCCTTCCGACCAGGGACGATGCCGTGGAACGTGGTGTGGGTTGTCTCGATCATCGACTGCGGGAGCCGCAGTCGTCGGAAGGTGTCGAGGTAGAGGATGTTAATGGAGCTGCCACCGTCCATCAGTGTCTTGGGGAGCCAGTAATCGCCGACCTTGGGCTTGACCACAAGGGCGACTCGGCCTGGGTACTCAACGCGTGGCGAGTGGTCTTGCCGGCTCCAGGTGATGGGTTGTTCACCCGGTTTAACCGGGGACGTCTGTTTGGGCCACCGCGTTGACGGCGACAGCTCGGGCGATGACCTTCTTCTCACGCTTCGTGTTAAAGCCTGTGAAGGTGTGGAGTGAGCCGGCTACGTTGCCGAATCTTCCGCCATTCGGCGGGTTGTTGTCGGTGTCCTCCCGCGCATGTCTTGCCTTCTCGATTTCCCGGAGGGTGTGGCAGTCGGCTGTGGTGTGCGTTGCGGGCTTTGATCCACTCGCCGCTCAGGCCACTCGCGGCCCTGGGCGATCGGAAACGTCGGCGGGGATACCCGATGAGCATATCCCCATCACTGCTGGTTCGACGAGGGGCACGCGAAGTTGTGATTAATTGCTCGCCGGAGACTTGGTCGGCGTCAGATGGTTCTGGAGCTCGTCGTGGGTGGAGCTGTGGTTCGCCCCGAGGGAAAACAAGTACACGATTAGACGCAGTTGAGAGTGGCGAGTGTAGGAGCATGAACGAGAGAGCACGGGGTGGTCGGTGTTTACCAGGGGACTTCGCCGGAGTGAGGCAGACGCGGCGGCGCGGCCAGATGTTATCAAAGTCGGTGCTCTGGGCGCCCGCGGTTGGTTGAATGGTACAGAAATATGCGCTAGGGTGAGGTGAGCGTGCTCGTGTGTTCGGGGAGGCAGGAGGTGGTGAGAGGCTGCCGGAATCGGCGTCGGAGCGTCGTCGGAGACAGAGGAAGTGCAGGGCAAAATTCTTCGGCCTGGGGGCGTGTCGATGAGGGGTGTCTGGGGGAAATGGAGGAGAAGGCGCTGGCGCTTAAGTGTTCTTGATCGCGGCGAATTATGGTGGCCGTGTTAAGGCGTAATCAAGCCACGAATCAATAGCACCTGTGGCGGCGTGAGGAGAAGAGGTCGTCTTGGGTGAAGAGGAAGAACAGGAGGAGTGGGGCGGTCGGTCATTGGGAAAGGGAAGAGGGGAGGTCCACATGTCGGTTGCTTCGTGGGTTTAAAAGGTGAAAGCGTTTTCTTCGAGGAGGGAGTTGGGCTGGCTTGATGGGCCTTGTTGGGCTTCTGGGTTGGGTCGCCCTCTTTATTATTATTTTTTCTGTCTCTGATTCCTTTTCTTTTTCTATTTCTATTTTCCTGTTTTGGTTTTCAAACAATCAAACAAGTTTCAATTCAATTCAAACCAACACCAAAACTTTGGAAGTTTGACTTGGTTACATTGATGATCAACCTAAATCTAAAATCCATAATTTTTAAATAAATAAAGTCCACTATTAATTAAATAGTTGTCCATTGCTAATTAATCAAATTAGGATTTGATTTATTTCAAACTCAATTTAAATCCATATATTTTCCAAAACCAAAATAGTGGGTTGTATTTGAATAAGGTATATTTAGAAAGCTTGTTTTAAAATAAATAACAATTTTGTTAAAGGTTCCATTTATTAATTAAATAAAATGGACCATGGTTTCTTAATAAAATAGGGTTGTTGTTTATTAATAAAATCTTCATTTGAAATCCAAATATTTTCAAAATCAAATCAGTAGGTATCATTTGGAAGTAAATAATACTTGGATACTTGTTTCAAACAAAATATTATTTTACTTTAGGGTCCAATAATAATTAAATAAAATGGGCTTTAGTAAATAACTCAAATAGGATTTGTTTATTTAAATCTTTTATTTTGGAATCTAAAATTGTATCAAAGTCATTCAGTAGGTTTTATTTGAGAATACAAAATACTTGGAAAACCTATTTAAAATAATTTAATAAGTTTTGATGTTTTAATTAAATTGGTAAAACTTTTTATTTTAAAAGAGTTTGGATATTAATTCCTTATTATTTTATTTAAGCAAACCTTTGTTAATAAAATGTTTTAATTCCAAAGCTTGGCCAAGGTTTAATTTGGCTTTATAAAATATTCTTTATTTATAAACTTCTATTTTATTTGAAAACAAATATTTTCATTCAATTGTTTCAAAATAGTATTTCCAAATGTTTTTATTTTTCCTTTTATTAAATGTTTATCTTTTAAATCCCTTTAGTTTTTATTTAATTCAACTGGGTTTGATGATCCAATTGAATTCAAAAAGTTTCTTCTGGCTCTAAAAATCAAACAAAGTTTTATTTTATTCATTTATTTTCACATTACAAGATTTGGAAAATCTTGGGATGTGACAGGCTACCACCCTTAAAATAAATCTCGTCCCGAGATTTGGGAAGGCTGGGGTTACAAGGAAGTTCAAAACAACTAGGGTACTACCACCCTTAAAAAATTTCAAACAAAAATTACATATTGTCCTTCTTGAAAACTTCTCTAAGCAAACTTTGCATGTGTCCTTGGTTTCTTTACTTGACTCATGGGCCAAGGTTGAGTTTCTCCATAGGCTTGTTCAACTTGTTCTCCATCCTTTCTGGACAATTGTTTGCATAGTGGCCTAGTTCCTTGCATTTGAAACATGTGACAAGGTTGATATTCCTCATAGGCTTGTTTATCTTATGCTTCATCTTTTCTGGACAGTAGTTTGCATAATGTCCTAACTCTTTGCAGTGTTTGCACATCACTTGGCTAAAATCCTTCCTTATCTTGGGTTTCACTAGCTTTTGTTTGCTTTCTTGGCTCTTCTTCTTTTCTGGGCATTCACTGGAATAGTGTCCCATCTCTTTGCAATTGTAACATTGCAACTGGCTTATGTCCTTCTTCTTCTTCTTGGGTCTCTCCAAAGCTAAGAATTCTTTTAGTTCATGTTCTTCATAGGTGGGAGATCTTTCTCTCTTCTTGGGGTATTGATCTTCATATTCCTTGGATGCATGATTCTTGTCTCCACAAATATTGCTAACTTGGATTCCTTCTAGATTAACATCCTTGTCATTCTTGTTGTCATTGGCTATTGAGAGAAAGTTTTCTCTCATGTTGATCATTTGAGTAATGAGTCCTTACAACAATTGGGATTGAAGTTTCAAAATCCTTTGTATGGTTGGGTCTAGTCCATTGTTGTTGGCTAAAAACTGAGTTGTCTCTTGGCTCAACTGGTTTTGAGTTACTATAAGTTCTCTCATGCTGTCCTCTTGGTTGTTGTTGTTGTCATCAACCTTGATATTGGAGTTTCTTAGAGTAGTCATCTGTTTGGGTTGAAGGGAGATTAGAATAGGTAAAATATTTCTAAGGAAATATTTCTAATCACACACATCACAATTCACACAAGCAATGTTCAAGCAATCACAAACAAACATTTCACTCAAACAAGGTTCAAGCACATACTTAGACAACAAAATATTTTTGTTACACCACATAAGTTGGTGGTTTGACTTAACTAAATTATGGTGGTCCATCTATATGGTTCACTTGTGATCTTTCCTTCCTTCTTGGTTGCTTCTTCTTACATGAGATCATGGTTTCCTTGGAAAAACTTTTGGTCACAATACTTCAAAGTTGTTGATGGCTCCTTCCTATTTTGCATTCTCTCAGTCTCTAAATCTTGAGTAAGATTTCCTTGTCTCACTTGTAGTCCTTAGTAGTTTCCATGTTGGAAGTCCTTGGTGAATATGCTGAAGATGTTGAAGTCATTAGAGTTGAAGATGTTGAAATCATTAGAGTTGAAGAAGTTGAAGAAGTCTTTTGCACATGGTGTAGTCTTTGGTCATGGGGTAGGCTTTTCCATCAAGTTGAAGTAGAAGAGATGTAGAGTTGAAACCAAAATGGTTGAGGAAAGAGTTTACAAGATTGTTTTGTAAATAAGTTTTTGGAACAAATACAACTCCTATTTTTCTAAGGGTTTTTGTCCAATCCTAGGGTTTACAAATCCTACAGGCAACACAATGCTCTGATACCATCTGTAGGGGTCCAATCTTTAATAAGATAGAGCCTCCTGTGTTTACAATGCTAGTCCCTGGATCAATAGCTAGCATCCACAGTTAAGATGTAATATCAAGATACAAAGGTCATAACATAACTTTATAACCAGGAATAACATAAATTTATTACATCAAACATAGCTCATATGGCTATTACATTACATTGCAGCGGAATAACTATAAGCATGGGTCCTTCATCGTCAAAGTGCCACAGGCAGATGTTGGTTGTAGACTTTGTAATCCTAATCAAACAATCTTCACTAAAATCTATCAAACCTGCAACATACAAGTTACAGCCACAAAGGGTCAATACATTTGAATTGTATTGGCAAGTGATACTATGGTAGTATAGTGGAGTCTATCATCTATATGCATTTGGCTAAGTGGAGTTGAGGCTTGCATTGCTCAAAATAGATTTTTCTTATCATTTTGAAAATACTAAGTTTTTGATTGACAAAATCATTTCCTCAATCAAAGATTTCAAGATCCTTGTACCAAGCCATCTCTCCATCAATGATTGAAGAATTCAAACAACCCTTGTTCAAACCACAAGATTTTAATTTAGAAATTGGAATGATCTTCTTGATTGCTTCCATGTCTTGATGCTCAAATTGTCCTTTACCAGGGACATGGCTAAGTACTTAGATTTTACACTCTGCAGAGGTGGTGCACTTTCCCCCACAAGACTTGGTTTCCCAAGACAAGATCTTTCAGAAGCCTTCCCTTAGACCAAAATGGACGCGCTCCAACCTATCAAACACTACCACCCACTGTCCATATGGCTAAGTTCTTGCAACCTATATGATCATGGCAGAGCCCATATTGCCAAGTGGTTGCACTTGAAGCTTCTCAACATTTGACATCTCAAATCCCTTTGTTTCCTGGGTGGCATTCCACAAGTGTGATACACAACCCAAGTCCATGGCCTTGTGTAACCACTCAACATATCCCAATCCTTCCATTCCACCCAGGAGGTTCATTGACTTAGTTGTTTTATTAAACAAAATCACAAGTCCTCAGACTTAGAATATTTTTCCATAGTGTGAATATATATATTCCACCCAGGTTTTCTATTAGCTAGGCTAAGCTTGGTAGTAATAGGAAATTTAACTTTGAAAATCCTACTAAGGATTCATCTACTAGGTTTTCCTATAGCAAGATCTATACTTAGCAAAATCCATGCAAATTTTACTTAGCAAAATCACTAATGCATAGTGAAAGTAATGGGACAAAAAGTATGAAGCATCACTTGCCTTTTTGGTAGGGAATTGTGGTTCACTCCTTGATCTTGCTAGTCTCACACTTCACTACAAGTCAATCAAGCAAACACTAATTCAATTTACATTCCAAACCAATAATCACTCAAACAAATTCACACACACAAAACAATGGAAACCAATTCATGCATGGGAGCATGCACAAGATAGTTTTATTTTGCAAAGGGGTCTTTATGGGTTTCTAAACTTTGTAAGATCCAAATTGGTCTTTTACCAAAGTGGCAAAGTCATTAGTTAGAGGGTTTTGTCCAAAATCTATTGTTAAATCCATTCATCATTTATGTGGTGAAAATGTTTTTATTAAGGCAAAAACTCTTAAGTTGTTCACCAAATGAGTTGCTATTGCAAAGCTTGGTGTTTTAGGTCAGTAGGTTTGGTCCAAAACATTTCCTTAAAGTTTTCTTTCCATAAACATTTTTATAACCAAAAACCATTCCTTTTATTTGGCTAGAAAATGACTAAATCAAGTAATCCAACCTAAATCTTACAAAAATCATTTTTAACACCAAGGGTTGATTCCTAGGGTCAGTAAGGTCACAATAAACCATTTTGCAAAAGTTTTAACCCTAAATTCACTTTTAAACAATTTTTATACTCTAAATAAGCATACATTTGATTCTGCAAAAACAAGCAAGTTAACAGTTACTATTTACTAAACCAAGGGCATGGTTGGCTAGGGCTTGCTCTCCTGAATCCATTGATATAAAATTTGTCAAATTTGGACGTGTGGTTTGAAAGTTACAATGGTTTGAAAATGGCTTTTAAATCTGGTTTCTAATTCAGTTTTTAATCAGAACAGGGACACGCGGCGTTATCTTACTGGGCGATACCGGTTCGGCCGGATCGTGGCCTGCTGTGCGTTGGATCTAAACGAATCGTGCGGCTCTGAAAACGTACCCTTTCGGCGTTAAATGATTCTATCGTGCCCGCCCGATCTAGATCGAACGGCTCCTATCTAATGGCCATGAACTGGCGGCGCGAGGTCATCGGCGAGCGGCGGAGCGACCAGTTGGCGGCGGCGGCAGGAAGCAAGAAAGGAGAAGATGCTCACCAGCTCAGGAGAATCTGGCGATGCTCAACGTCTTCTGGTTCGACGAGGGCACGCGGTTGTGATTAATTGCTCACGGAGACTTGGTGGCGTCAGATGGTTCTGGAGCTCGTCGTGGGTGGAGCTGTGGTTCGCCCCGAGGGAAAACGAGTACACGATTAGACGCAGTTGAGAGTGGCGAGTGTAGGAGCATGAACGAGAGAGCACGGGGTGGTCGGTGTTTACCGAGGACTTTCGGAGTGAGGCGAGGCGGCCAGCGGCAGATGTTGTCAAAGTCGGTGCTCTGGGCGCCCGCGGTTGGTTGAATGGTACAGAAATATGCGCTAGGGTGAGGTGAGCGTGCTCGTGTGTTCGGGGAGGCAGGAGGTGGTGAGAGGCTGCCGGAATCGGCGTCGGAGCGTCGTCGGAGACAGAGGAAGTGCAGGGCAAAATTCTTCGGCCTGGGGGCGTGTCGATGAGGGGGTGTGGGAAATGGAGGAGAAAGTGGCGCTGCTTAAGTGTGCTTGATCGCGGCGAATTATGGTGGCCGTGTTAAGGCGTAATCAAGCCCAGAATCAATAGCACAGCGGCCGGGGAGAAGAGGTCGTGCGGGGTGAAGAGGAAGAACAGGAGGAGTGGGGCCGGTCGGTCAGTGGGAAAGGGAAGAGGGGGAGGTCCACATGTCAGTTGCTTCGTGGGTTTAAAAAGGAGTGTGAAACGTTTTCTTTCGAGGGAGGGGAGTTGGGCTGGCTTGATGGGCCTTGTTGGGCTTCTGGGTTGGGTCGCCCTCTTTATTATTATTTTTTCTGTCTCTGATTCCTTTTCTTTTTCTATTTCTATTTTCCTGTTTTGGTTTTCAAACAATCAAACAAGTTTCAATTCAATTCAAACCAACACCAAAACTTTGGAAGATTGACTTGGTTCTATTCAGTAGTCTGAACCTAAATCTAAAATCCATAATTTTTAAATAAATAAAGTCCACTATTAATTAAATAGTTGTCCATTGCTAATTAATCAAATTAGGATTTGATTTATTTCAAACTCAATTTAAATCCATATATTTTCCAAAACCAAAATAGTGGGTTGTATTTGAATAAGGTATATTTAGAAAGCTTGTTTTAAAATAAATAACAATTTTGTTAAAGGTTCCATTTATTAATTAAATAAAATGGACCATGGTTTCTTAATAAAATAGGGTTGTTGTTTATTAATAAAATCTTCATTTGAAATCCAAATATTTTCAAAATCAAATCAGTAGGTATCATTTGGAAGTAAATAATACTTGGATACTTGTTTCAAACAAAATATTATTTTACTTTAGGGTCCAATAATAATTAAATAAAATGGGCTTTAGTAAATAACTCAAATAGGATTTGTTTATTTAAATCTTTTATTTTGGAATCTAAAATTGTATCAAAGTCATTCAGTAGGTTTTATTTGAGAATACAAAATACTTGGAAAACCTATTTAAAATAATTTAATAAGTTTTGATGTTTCAATTAAATTGGTAAAACTTTTTATTTTAAAAGAGTTTGGATATTAATTCCTTATTATTTTATTTAAGCAAACCTTTGTTAATAAAATGTTTTAATTCCAAAGCTTGGCCAAGGTTTAATTTGGCTTTATAAAATATTCTTTATTTATAAACTTCTATTTTATTTGAAAACAAATATTTTCATTCAATTGTTTCAAAATAGTATTTCCAAATGTTTTTATTTTTCCTTTTATTAAATGTTTATCTTTTAAATCCCTTTAGTTTTTATTTAATTCAACTGGGTTTGATGATCCAATTGAATTCAAAAAGTTTCTTCGGCTCTAAAATCAAACAAAGTTTTATTTTATTCATTTATTTTCACATTACAAGATTTGGAAAATCTTGGGATGTGACAGGCTACCTTAAAATAAATCTCGTCCGAGATTTGGGAAGGTCAGTTACAAGGAAGTTCAAAACAACTAGGGTACTTCCACCCTTAAAAATTTTCAAACAAAAATTACATATTGTCCTTCTTGAAAACTTCTCTAAGCAAACTTTGCATGTGTCCTTGGTTTCTTTACTTGACTCATGGGCCAAGGTTGAGTTTCTCCATAGGCTTGTTCAACTTGTTCTCCATCCTTTCTGGACAATTGTTTGCATAGTGGCCTAGTTCCTTGCATTTGAAACATGTGACAAGGTTGATATTCCTCATAGGCTTGTTTATCTTATGCTTCATCTTTTCTGGACAGTAGTTTGCATAATGTCCTAACTCTTTGCAGTGTTTGCACATCACTTGGCTAAAATCCTTCCTTATCTTTGGTTTCACTAGCTTTTGTTTGCTTTCTTGGCTCTTCTTCTTTTCTGGGCATTCACTGGCATAGTGTCCCATCTCTTTGCAATTGTAACATTGCAACTGGCTTATGTCCTTCTTCTTCTTCTTGGGTCTCTCCAAAGCTAAGAATTCTTTTAGTTCATGTTCTTCATAGGTGGGAGATCTTTCTCTCTTCTTGGGGTATTGATCTTCATATTCCTTGGATGCATGATTCTTGTCTCCACAAATATTGCTAACTTGGATTCCTTCTAGATTAACATCCTTGTCATTCTTGTTGTCATTGGCTCTTGAGAGAAAGTTTTCTCTCATGTTGATCATTTGAGTAATGAGTCCTTACAACAATTGGGATTGAAGTTTCAAAATCCTTTGTATGGCTGGGTCTAGTCCATTGGTGTTGGCTAAAAACTGAGTTGTCTCTTGGCTCAACTGGTTTTGAGTTACTATAAGTTCTCTCATGCTGTCCTCTTGGTTGTTGTTGTTGTCATCAACCTTCATATTGGAGTTTCTTAGAGTAGTCATCTGTTTGGGTTGAAGGGAGATTAGAATAGGTAAAATATTTCTAAGGAAATATTTCTAATCACACACATCACAATTCACACAAGCAATGTTAAAGCAATCACAAACAAACATTTCACTCAAACAAGGTTCAAGCACATACTTAGACAACAAAATATTTTTGTTACACCACATAAGTTGGTGGTTTGACTTAACTAAATTATGGTGGTCCATCAATATGGTTCACTTGTGATCTTTCCTTCCTTCTTGGTTGCTTCTTCTTACATGAGACCATCTGTAGGGGTCCCAATCTTTAATAAGATAGAGCCTCCTGTGTTTACAATGCTAGTCCCTGGATCAATAGCTAGCATCCACAGTTAAGATATAATATCAAGATACAAAGGTCATAACATAACTTTATAACCAGGAATAACATAAATTTATTACATCAAACATAGCTCATATGGCTATTACATTACATTGCAGCGGAATAACTATAAGCATGGGTCCTTCATCGTCAAAGTGCCACAGGCAGATGTTGGTTGTAGACTTTGTAATCCTAATCAAACAATCTTCACTAAAATCTATCAAACCTGCAACATACAAGTTACAGCCACAAAGGGTCAATACATTTGAATTGTATTGGCAAGTGATACTATGGTAGTATAGTGGAGTCTATCATCTATATGCATTTGGCTAAGTGGAGTTGAGGCTTGCATTGCTCAAAATAGATTTTTCTTATCATTTTGAAAATACTAAGTTTTTGATTGACAAAATCATTTCCTCAATCAAAGATTTCAAGATCCTTGTACCAAGCCATCTCTCCATCAATGATTGAAGAATTCAAACAACCCTTGTTCAAACCACAAGATTTTAATTTAGAAATTGGAATGATCTTCTTGATTTCTTCCATGTCTTGATGCTCAAATTGTCCTTTACCAGGGACATGGCTAAGTACTTAGATTTTACACTCTGCAGAGGTGGTGCACTTTCCCCCACAAGACTTGGTTTCCCAAGACAAGATCTTTCAGAAGCCTTCCCTTAGACCAAAATGGACGCGCTCCAACCTATCAAACACTACCACCCACTGTCCATATGGCTAAGTTCTTGCAACCTATATGATCATGGCAGAGCCCATATTGCCAAGTGGTTGCACTTGAAGCTTCTCAACATTTGACATCTCAAATCCCTTTGTTTCCTGGGTGGCATTCCACAAGTGTGATACACAACCCAAGTCCATGGCCTTGTGTAACCACTCAACATATCCCAATCCTTCCATTCCACCCAGGAGGTTCATTGACTTAGTTGTTTTATTAAACAAAATCACAAGTCCTCAGACTTAGAATATTTTTCCATAGTGTGAATATATATATTCCACCCAGGTTTTCTATTAGCTAGGCTAAGCTTGGTAGTAATAGGAAATTTAACTTTGAAAATCCTACTAAGGATTCATCTACTAGGTTTTCCTATAGCAAGATCTATACTTAGCAAAATCCATGCAAATTTTACTTAGCAAAATCACTAATGCATAGTGAAAGTAATGGGACAAAAAGTATGAAGCATCACTTGCCTTTTTGGTAGGGAATGGTGGTTCACTCCTTGATCTTGCTAGTCTCACACTTCACTACAAGTCAATCAAGCAAACACTAATTCAATTTACATTCCAAACCAATAATCACTCAAACAAATTCACACACACAAAACAATGGAAACCAATTCATGCATGGGAGCATGCACAAGATATTTTTATTTTGCAAAGGGGTCTTTATGGGTTTCTAAACTTTGTAAGATCCAAATTGGTCTTTTACCAAAGTGGCAAAGTCATTAGTTAGAGGGTTTTGTGCAAAATCTATTTTTAAATCCATTCATCATTTTATGTGGTGAAAATGTTTTTATTAAGGCAAAAACTCTTAAGTTGTTCACCAAATGAGTTGCTATTGCAAAGCTTGGTGTTTTAGGTCAGTAGGTTTGGTCCAAAACATTTCCTTAAAGTTTTCTTTCCATAAACATTTTTATAACCAAAAACCATTCCTTTTATTTGGCTAGAAAATGACTAAATCAAGTAATCCAACCTAAATCTTACAAAAATCATTTTTAACACCAAGGGTTGATTCCTAGGGTCAGTAAGGTCAAAATAAACCATTTTGCAAAAGTTTTAACCCTAAATTCACTTTTAAACAATTTTTATACTCTAAATAAGCATACATTTGATTCTGCAAAAACAAGCAAGTTAACAGTTACTATTTACTAAACCAAGGGCATGGTTGGCTAGGGCTTGCTCTCCTGAATCCATTGATATAAAATTTGTCAAATTTGGACGTGTGGTTTGAAAGTTACAATGGTTTGAAAATGGCTTTTAAATCTGGTTTCTAATTCAGTTTTAATCGAGCGAGGGACACGCGGCGTTATCTTACTGGGCTATACCGGTTCGGCCGGATCGTGGCCTGCTGTGCGTTGGATCTAAACGAATCGTGCGGCTCTGAAAACGTACCCTTTCGGCGTTAAATGATTCTATCGTGCCCGCCCGATCTAGATCGAACGGCTCCTATCTAATGGCCATGAACTGGCGGCGCGAGGTCATCGGCGAGCGGCGGAGCGACCAGTTGGCGGCGGCGCTGACGAGGCAGGAAGCAAGAAAGGGTAAGAAGATGCTCACCAGGCTCAGGAGAATACGGCGATGCTCAACGTGCTGCTGGTTCGACGAGGGGCACGCGAAGTTGTGATTAATTGCTCGCCGGAGACTTGGTCGGCGTCAGATGGTTCTCGAGCTCGTGGGTGGAGCTGTGGTTCGCCCGAGGAAAACGAGTACGATTAGACGCAGTTGAGAGTGGCGAGTGTAGGAGCATGAACGAGAGCACGGGTGGTCGGTGTTTACCGAGGACTTCGCGAGTGAGGCGAGCCTTAGCGCGCCGAATGTTATCAAAGTCGGTGCTCTGGGCGTCCGCGGTTGGTTGAATGGTACAGAAATATGCGCTAGGGTGAGGTGAGCGTGCTCGTGTGTTCGGGGAGGCAGGAGGTGGTGAGAGGCTGCCGGAATCGGCGTCGGAGCGTCGTCGGAGACAGAGGAAGTGCAGGGCAAAATTCTTCGGCCTGGGGGCGTGTCGATGAGGGGTGTCTGGGGGAAATGGAGGAGAAGGCGCTGGCGCTTAAGTGTGCTTGATCGCGGCGAATTATGGTGGCCGTGTTAAGGCGTAATCAAGCCACGAATCAATAGCCTGCAACGGCCGGCGAGGGGAGAAGAGGTCGTGCGGGGTGAAGAGGAAGAACAGGAGGAGTGGGGCCGGTCGGTCAGTGGGAAAGGGAAGAGGGGGAGGTCCACATGTCAGTTGCTTCGTGGGTTTAAAAAGGAGTGTGAAACGTTTTCTTTCGAGGGAGGGGAGTTGGGATGGCTTGCTGGGCCTTGTTGGGCCAGGTTGGTCGCCCTCTTTATTATTATTTTTTCTGTCTCTGATTCCTTTTCTTTTTCTTTTTCTATTTTCCTGTTTTGGTTTTCAAACAATCAAACAAGTTTCAATTCAATTCAAACCAACACCAAAACTTTGGAAGTTTGACTTGGTTCTGTTCAGTAGTCTGAACCTAAATCTAAAATCCATAATTTTTAAATAAATAAAGTCCACTATTAATTAAATAGTTGTCCATTGCTAATTAATCAAATTAGGATTTGATTTATTTCAAACTCAATTTAAATCTATATATTTTCCAAAAACAAAATAGTGGGTTGTATTTGAATAAGGTATATTTAGAAAGCTTGTTTTAAAATAAATAACAATTTTGTTAAAGGTTCCATTTATTAATTAAATAAAATGGACCATGGTTTCTTAATAAAATAGGGTTGTTGTTTATTAATAAAATCTTCATTTGAAATCCAAATATTTTCAAAATCAAATCAGTAGGTATCATTTGGAAGTAAATAATACTTGGATACTTGTTTCAAACAAAATATTATTTTACTTTAGGGTCCAATAATAATTAAATAAAATGGGCTTTAGTAAATAACTCAAATAGGATTTGTTTATTTAAATCTTTTATTTTGGAATCTAAAATTGTATCAAAGTCATTCAAGAGGTTTTATTTGAGAATACAAAATACTTGGAAAACCTATTTAAAATAATTTAATAAGTTTTGATGTTTCAATTAAATTGGTAAAACTTTTTATTTTAAAAGAGTTTGGATATTAATTCCTTATTATTTTATTTAAGCAAACCTTTGTTAATAAAATGTTTTAATTCCAAAGCTTGGCCAAGGTTTAATTTGGCTTTATAAAATATTCTTTATTTATAAACTTCTATTTTATTTGAAAACAAATCTTTTCATTCAATTGTTTCAAAATAGTATTTCCAAATGTTTTTATTTTTCCTTTTATTAAATGTTTATATTTTAAATCCCTTTAGTTTTTATTTATTTCAAATGGGTTTGAAGTTCCAATTGAATTCAAAAAGTTTCTTCTGGCTCTAAAAATCAAACAAAGTTTTATTTTATTCATTTATTTTCACATTACAAGATTTGGAAAATCTTGGGATGTAACCATACTTCACTGCGTCGTCCTCGACTCCACGCATACCCTGTCCGGCTCACGCGGCGCCACTCTTGCCTGCCGAGCTGGCCGGCGCTCTCTCCGCCGCCCCGTCCCTCCTCCGCAGGCCCGTCTTGGGCCCGTGGCCATGCCTCGTCCGCTGGCCGCTTCTCCTCCCGCTCACGCCAGCCTCGAGGCCACCCTCTCCGCTGTGGTCGCTCCCACCTCGCCGAGCAAGCCGCAACAACATCCCACCTCATCCGCCTCAGCGACTGCGCCCGCGGCCTCTAGCTCGACCTCGACCCGCGACAAGCACCTCCACGCCGCAGGCTGTCTCTTCTCGAGTGCTAGCTGTTGCTATTTGAGGTGTTGTTGCGAGGATGTGGTGATGTGTTTTTTTTTATGAAGTTTGGATGGCCATGTGCGTGTGAAGCTACTGCATGTATGCGCCGAAAGGAACAACATCTGATAATTGTGGTGATAATTTGGAGAGGGCGTAGTGTCATTACAGTGAGGATTTACAGAATGCATGTACCGTTCCCGTGTTGGTGCCGCGGCCACTAAGGTTCAGCCGAAGACTGTTCCAGCGCCAAGATCCTCCGGAGCCCTCTAGCACCTGAAAAGCCAGATCTCCAAGTACGTCAACATAGAAAACCCCAAGATCTCCTTCATGGAAATCGAAGCCGACCCCGGAGACCCGAAGTCTGAACCCCGGAACCGACTTCGTGTTCTTCTTCACGGACGCCAAGACCTGTTCTGGAGGCGAAGATCGATCCCCGACGAACCCTGTCGAACCCCGAACCCCCGGAACCAAGTTCATGAACCCTTTGATGTGACCCTTTCTCAAGACCCATATTTTATAATATATAATATATATCTGATGCATATGAATTGTTCATCTCGCATGCATATCATGTGGGTTGGGGCATTATGCCAATTCATCTCATAATTGAATATGGAGTCGATATGCGGGATATCTTTGTCTTATTCCGGACTCCATTTAAATTGGCATAGCGAACCGAAGCCATGTTTTGTCTTGCTAATCCAACATTTAATTTGCGGGGTATCTAAACAACATGAACTTAATAATGTCGGGACCCCGGTTCCGCTTAATATGATCTAATTGCATTGCACCTTTGCCATGTCATACATCATACATGCATCATGCCCGATCTTCTGTCATCGTATTAAATAGTGCATCTGGTGTTTCTTCTAGTGATTTGCTTCTTCACGGATTAGGCCGATGAGTTGATGCGAGTGACGACCCGAACTTTGGAGGAACCTTCGGCAATGTTTTCAGGCGAGCATCTCCCCCTTTCTACCTATCTTACTTTTATAGCATTTATTCCCTCCTGTTGATCTATTGCTATCTGTGTTGCGATGCTCTAGTTTTCGTACCCGTGTTATCCCTTGCAGCCTTATATTTCCTTGGACACCTCCTATTACCTGTTGTTTGGTAGATAGTTGGACCTGCGCGTCGTAGTCGCTTGCTCAAGTGTTGTTGCGTGTCATCAAGTACCACAGTTGTTGGAGTATTGCCGTGTGTTTATTGTTGGAGATGATCAAGACTTTAATTACTGTTTAACAACTAAAATTGAAGTAGGTAAATGCAGAGGCACAGGTGGGCAATAGATGTTATTTGGTTGTTAACCATCCACTTGTGTCCCATAGGACCCCGAGTACTTGATACCTGTTCCTTGAATATTCGCGCTATCCACATCCGGGAGGATTTTGGGACCCCCCTGAGCCAGAGCTTGATTCATTCTTATTTCTTGGGGCCACAAACTAGTTTGAGGTTTTATTTACTATCCTGTACTTATGCCATGATTTACTGCTTTATTACGATTGTGCGAGGAGCACCTGTACTATTTAGGATCGTGACCCGTTTTCGCGGTATCGACAAGCCCAGTCACACTTTCGGGTTCCCGATGCTTCTGGGCCCACAAACCTTGAGTCCGTCTCGAAGTCAGCTAACTTCGTTGCGGGTATACTTAATGGGGTGGCCCCCTGAAATATTTCTGAATCTGGTGATTGCTTTGTCGTGAAAGCCTCGTTGGGTTTTGATTTGGTTTTTCCGAGGTTGATCGAGTGTGTGTTGCTATTTGTGCACCGCAGGTAAAAACTTTAAAGCCGTGTCCGGTTATGGACGACTTGGAACACAGTATCTCGATCATAGACAACTATAACTAAAGTAGTGCTATAAATTTGACTTTATAATGACTAGTAATCAGCTTCACTATAATGGAATGGCTAAATAAAACTGCCAACAATTGCTTGTTTGGGTTGTCGCTTGCTACCATTGTACCTGACTAGTAAATATTGTTGGAGATATGCCCAAGAGGCAATAATAAAGTGGTTATTATCATATCTTCACACTTATGATAAATGTTTACATACCATGCTATAATTGTATTAACCGGAAACATTAATACTTGTGTGATTTGTAAACTAAAATAAGAGTCCCTAGTAAAGCCTCTTGTTAAACTAGCTTGTTGGTTAATATATGATCATGGTTTCCTGATCATGAACATAGAGATGTTATTAACAATAGGATCATATCATTAGGAGAATGATGTGATGGACATACTCCTATAGATAAGCGTAGCATAAAGATCAAGTCATTTCAATAGTTCAATTGCTATATTCTTTCTGATACATAGTAACCTAATTCCTTCGACCATGAGATCATGCATATCACCTTTACCGGATGGATGCTTTGATGACATCAAACACCACACCGTAACTGGGTGGCTATAAAGGTGACATTGAGTGTTCGGAAAGTATTGGTTGAAACACATGGATCAAGAGTGGGATTTGTCCATCCATATGACGGATAGATATACTCTGGGCCCTCTCGGTGTAATGTCATCCAATTAGCTTGCAAGCATGTGACTGGCTCACAAGGGATCACATATCACGAACGAGAAAAGAGTACTTATCAACGAGGTTGAACTAGGTATGCAGATACCGACGATCATACCCTCGGATAAGTAAATTATCGTGAGACAAAGGGAAATTGGTATCGTATGTAAGTGGTTCATTCGATCGCAAAGTAATCGTAGAAATATGTGGGAGCCACATGAATTTCCAGATTCCTCTATTGGTTATTGTTCGAGAAGTGTCTCGATCATGTCCGCATAATTCACGAACCGTAGGGAGACACACTTAAGGATTGGCGTTGTTTGAGTAGTTATGGTATTATGAGAAAGAGACCGAATGTTGTTGAGTCTCGGATGGGATCCGGGATATCACGAGGTGATCCGGAATGGTCCGGAGAATAAGATTCATATAAGGAAAGTCCTGTTTGGAGTTCGGGAATGATTCCGTGTTTTCATCGGGAATGTTCTAGAAGGTTCCGGATTGTCCAAGACTCGGGGAAGGGTACATGAATGTGTCATTACATATTGGAATGATTGCATCATGTACTAAGTGTTCTTGCTGTCCCAAATAAAGGATTAAATTGAATCCTAAAACAGAAAAGTCAAATGTCCAGTTTGAAAGTCAAACGGCTAAAACAAGAAACTGTGGGAAACAAGCAAGAGGAGTTGGAACCAACCTGGAGGAGGAGTTGGACTCCTCCAGGCCGGCGCCCAGCCCAAGGCCGAGTTGGGGAGGGACTCCCTCCCTCCCCTGGCGCGCCAAGACCCCCCTCCCATAAAAGGAGGGGCAGGGCTCCTCCTAGACACACAACTTTCACCTCTAGATCTCCGGTTTGGAGCCGTTTTGGTTTAGAGCTTCTAATTGCTTTAGCCAACGGTTTAGAGCCTTCTAATTGGTTTAGAGCCTTCTAATTGGTGTGTCTAATTACTAGACCACTAATATACTCTCTCATAAGCTCCACCATACTCTTGACCGCTTAAGGCGAAGCCCCTGGGATTTCCCTCTACTTAGGTACCACGCCGTTGTCTTTGCCCGGAATCGCGAGAGAGTGCTACAACCTCCATTTTCTTTGGAACAAGGGAGAGGAAGGTCGTCAATCTTAGGAACGTGACCCATTGCGGGCGCTGCGAGCGTGGCGGGAAGGATCGTCTACGATCTTGAGATCGGAAGAAATCGACTACATCACCCACGAGAATCCGCTCTCGTTAACGCTTTGGAATCTTCGAGGTAAGTTATACCATCGACTCGTTGCTACAATCTAGTAGATAGATCTTGGCTTGTTTTTTGTATGCGATAGAAAATTTTTGTTTTCCATGCTACGAACCCTACAATTGGTATCAGTCGTGTCTATATGTAGATCTTGCGAGTAGAACACAATGGTCATTGTGGGCGTTGATGCTTTATTGTCGATTGCTTCTTGTGTACTTTGCATCTTGCGGTATGTTGGGATGAAGCGGCCGGGCTAACCTTACATGACATCGTTCATGAGACTTGCTCCGCTTGACATGCAACTTGTATTGCATAAGTGGCTTTATGGTGCTGTTTCTAGCATAGTTAAGATCCAATTTACAACGGGTGATTAACAATACTAGTATCAATGTTGTGGTTCTTGTTCGTAAGTTAGAACAACACTTATTGAAAGCCCCAAACCACGTAAAACATGCAAAGAAAATTAGAGGCGTCTAACTTTGTTTTGCAGGGGTGTGCAGTGATGTGATATGGCCATGATTGTTATTATATATGATGTATGCAATGTTCCTTATTGTAAGTCGACGGCCGTGAGCCATATGGTTGTCTTTAATTTCTGTTAAGACCAGCGTGTCTATTCAAAATAGTTGTAATAGTTGAAGCGGTGGGCGACAACCATGGAGCAGCGTCATTGACCTTGATGCAATGCGGTGATGATGGAGATCATGTTCGTGCTTGAAGATGGAGATCGGAAGCAAAGAAGAAAAACCATATCATATCACATATTATGAATTGCATGTGATGTTAATCCTTTTATGCATCTTGTATTGCTTAGTAGACGGCGGTAGCATTATAAGATGATCCCTCATCACATGAATTTCAAGTCATAAAGTGTTCACCCTTAGTTAGCACCGTTGCTAAAGCTTGTTGTTTGAAGCATCACGTGATGATCGGGTGTTAGATTCTGCAAGTGTATACAACGTGAGCAAGCAGATTTGCTCATGCGAAGCTAAGGTTGATCTTGACGAGCCTAGCATGTACAGACATGGTCTCGGAACACGGATCACCGAAAGGTAAAGCATGAGTCATATAGGAGATATGATGAACATGTTGATTGTTCGCCATTGAAGCTATGTCAACTCTCGTGATGATCGGTTTTGATGTGGTGGATTTGGTTCGTGTGATCACTAAAACAATGTGAGGGATATTGTTTTGAGTGGGAGTTCACCTAGATTAATTTAATTATTAATTAGAACTCAATTTATCATAAACTAAATCAAAGTTAATTTGCATAGTTGTTGTAGTCATTGGCATCCGTTTACCACCTTACTCTTAGTTATAATTGAGATGATAGAACTATAGAATTCTGGTTAGTTACTTTACGAACTGGTATCGTATTGTTTTGAAGTGTTAATCTAAAGTTTAAAAGTCCTATTGCAAACTTTCAGTAAGTTCCGGTTACTCCATGAAGTTTAATAATTAGTATTAAATCAAGAGTAACAATTCCAAGTGTTAGTATATATAAGTATCATGTTTGATTCTTGATATTCAAAGCTCTTAATATCAAGGTTATCTAGGATCTGAAAGAGTTGTTTCAGAGACCATGATGTGTGGAAGATATTGTGATATCCGAAACGAAGTTTTGGTTGCAACATGATAGAGTATAATATGGCAAAGTTCATGTTCTCATATTTTGATGAGAATTTGCAAAGGGTTGTAGACACTTGTTGTCCTAATCCTCTAAAAGGTTTTGGATAGCAACATTATACTCGTGATTCACCGTTACAAGCTAAAAGTAACTTGATCATGGATAAATCCATGATAAGGGTGAATATTTGATGTAGGTAAAATGTTTACTACACCAAGAGATTACTAAAGAAAGGAATTTGAAAGAACACCAAACATTTGATGATGGTGATCTACAAAGTGCAAATCCAAAGACATTGGTATTTAACTATACATGCTTTGGACTATGTGTCATATGTATGACTCCACTATTGATATTGATAGATTCTTTCAAACAGAAAAAGGAAATCTTGAAAGAGAATCTCATAAATATATGGCGGCGTAAAAGAAAAGACTAGAATTGTTCAGTTTAAGTATATAGATGATATACATGTTATGGCTATATTCTTTGCTTATTAAACAATGTGGTTCTTAAGTATTTGATACTGAATTTGTTGGTATGAATCGTCATACAAAACAACAGAATTCATGAACTACAGTGGCCTAAGTAATTAGCAAAAGAATATGTGATGATGTTCATCGAGAACAAATAAAGGGTTATTGTTTTGCTCGTTAAACATCAAAGCTTGCCTTCAAGATTTGTTTTATCAGGTGTCATGAGAACAAAAGGGTTGTTCAAATAATTGCCGTAATCCATAAAATATGGTTGATTCACAAATCTTGTTGGAGAAATCACATCCATAAAACTAGTGCTAAAAATGTCGAAAGACAAATTGATTGAAAGATCACTTAGGAAGTGACATCGCCGTTTAAATTATATTGGAAAGAAAACATGAAGAAACTCCATATGTATGGAATTTTGGAGTCTTTTGATTTTGATCAAATGACGCTTGTGAAACTTTCCTAGAGATAATTAAAACTTCGTTCATAGGCCAAAAGGGAACGAAAGACTAGCTTATTAGAATTTGTACATATTGTTGTACGAAGTCCATTATGTGTAGTCAAGAGCGATGGATTTCAACTTCATATGCTTTCTCCGAAAATTTGAGTGAATATATGAATATTTACTTAATAAGGATGAAGTATGAAACATTTGAAAAGTTCAAAGACTTTCAAGATGAAGTGCAAAATCATTGTAACAAAAATATAAACAGTTTATGATAAAGATCATAAAGGAAGATATTTGAGTTACAGAGTTTAGCATAATACCTAAGATTTAAGGAATCGTTCCGTGGATTTGCATTTCCCGAAACACCATAAGAGTATGGAGCATTCGAGATATGTAATTAAACCTTGTTTGACATGGTGAGATCAAAGGTGTAATTCATAAAATTGCCATTGTATTTTAAAGATTAAAAGCTTTAGAGATTACCGTTTTTCCACTGAAAAGAGCTTCATCATAATCCGCTGAAAAGACACCATATAAAGTTATGGTTTGGGATTAAACCCAAGTAGTCCTTTCTTAAACATTGGTATGCTATGCATAAGAAAGATGTTTGCAACCAAAGTCGGATGAACCTGTCTTTGTATGTTATTTCGAATAACTGTTAAGTAATCCTCCATAACACCAGGAGACAAAAGTGTTTGTCGCTTAGAACGTCAAGTTTCTTTGAGAAGGAATTTTTCGTGAAAAGTTAAGTGGGAGGACAATAGAACTTTGATAAGGTTAAAAGAACCTTAGCTATATGTGTAGAGTTGCGCAGCGCCGAAAAGTGTTCCGGAGGCAGCAACAATGCTCATGGCTCACGTGCCTCAAAGGTTGTGGTTACAATAGTCAAAGTTTCTATTGAAACAAGTAGGTCGGGTAAACAATCAAATACCAAGATTTGGGATTTAAATCATTATTTGACAATAATGATCCGACTACATGCAAAGAAGCGATGATGGGCCCTGACTCCGTCAAATGGCTTGAAGCCATAAAATCCGTGATAGTTCCATACACGAGAAATCAAGTTTTGAACTTGAAGGACCCTCGAGAAAGGTGTAAGACCTTACAGTTGTGTTTGGATCTATAAATAAATAGACATGGATGTTGCACATCTATGAAATAGTCAACATGTTGGGAAAGAGTTCACAACAATGTTCAAAGGTTGACTATGACAAGATCTGATCTTTCATAGCGATATTTAGTCTAGACGGATTAATGTAGCAACCACTACATATAGTTTGTTATATGGTAGTTGAATAAACAAAACAAGTTCTTCTAATAGAATCGTTACTGTCGTGGGAATGACCACGGCAGATACTGCAATCGGCAGCGAGTAGTAGAACGAAGGGCAAGGGCGGCCAGCCATTTGCGGTGCGAGATGAGGGCAAAGACACAGGGTTTACCGAGTTGACCCCGAGGGTAAATACCTCTGCTAGATTGTATTATGGAGGTGTTTACAATGGGCGATTTCGGCGACTAGGCGAGTAGCTTGGGTGTATGAGGAACGTCTCTATTCACCCTTCAGGGAGGTTTATATAGGCTCACCTCCCCTAGGGTTTACATATCTCAACCGATTCGGTTACAACTTTGGCAATCGTTCAAACCTAGACCGACTGGGCCTATCCACTCGCCTGGGCCTTCAGCTTCCAGTCGCCTGGTATCTTGCTGGGCTTCGATCCACTCGCCGTTCTGCAGGCCCACTCGCCAGCCTTTGGGCCAGTCGGAAACGTCCTGCTGAGTATACCCCAGTAGGCGTATCCCCATCAGTTACCTAGGACGTGTGCATGACACGGTCCATAGGGTTTTGTTAATTCAAAGGATGCTAAAAGTATATGCAAACTTCAATGGTTGAAGTAAGCATTACGGAGTTGGAATTTTCACTATGATGAAACTGTTAAAAGAGTTTAATTTCATCAGAGACAATGAAGATGCTTGCATTTGCAAGAAATTAAGTGGGAGCGCTAAGACATGTTTCTAATACATTATGTGGAAGACATATTGTTGATTGGAAATAATGTATCTTTTATTAACACATATTAAGAATTTCATCCCGATGAAAGACTTAGGCAAAACCCAAATATTTAGCATCAATAGACGCTAATATGGTTATGCCGTATACATAGACAAGATATTGAATGAGTTCAATATAGAAACTACAAGAGAGGTTCTTGTCGCATGAAAGGATTGAATGAGTTCAATGTTGATGATATATTCAAGTGTATTGACATTTGGTAAAGTGAAACAAATAATCAAGTATAGATTGATACTTGATGTATGAAATCACAAAGAGTATTTATATCAATCATACTGTGATATGTACAAATCCAGATATGTCCTATGCTCTAAATGTTGTGAGCATATACCAGAATGATTCGTAAGATGATCATTGGACAATAGTAAGGATATTCTTATGATTTTTTGGAAGAACTAAGAGTATAATATTTGTAGAAGTGACAAATAGATGGTTAGTTCATTGTAAAAGTACTACATTGATACTAGCTTGGTCACAAAGTACAAATTAAGTTTATCTCAATCTAAACTAAGGGTGGCACAATATAATGGAAAGTGAGTTCCATAATGGATTTGGATGAGTTCCAAAGTTAAGACATTGTGACAGATACTATAACAAAAGGCTAAGTATATGACTGCTATTTTAGCAAGCAAAAGAGGGCATTTGTGTCAAGTAGTTTGTTATCAAACTAGGTGTAGTTCACAGTGGGATAATACTATGAAGATATATTGTGCGACAATATTATCAACATGTTTTAACCCCAAAGAACTAAAGGTCACACCGAAAGACCAAATTTATACAAAGCCATCTCATTAGAGAATGAGTGATGCGTGAAGACGCAAAGACATGCAATTACACACGGACCTGGAAGTGTCAGATCCGGAGATCAGTTGACCACTAGCAATCGTGTACATACAACACCGTAAAGCCATAGGTGTTGAATACACAAAGGTTTGAAACTAGATTATTGACTCTAGTGCAAGTGGGAGACTGTTGGAGATATGCCCAAGAGGCAATAATAAAGTGGTTATTATCATATCTTCACACTTATGATAAATGTTTACATACCATGCTATAATTGTATTAACCTGAAACATTAATACTTGTGTGATTTGTAAACTAAAATAAGAGTCCCTAGTAAAGCCTCTTGTTAAACTAGCTTGTTGGTTAATATATGATCATGGTTTCCTGATCATGAACATAGAGATGTTATTAACAACAGGATCATATCATTAGGAGAATGATGTGATGGACATACTCCTATAGATAAGCGTAGCATAAAGATCAAGTCATTTCAATAGTTCAATTGCTATATGCTTTCTGATACATAGTAACCTAATTCCTTCGACCATTAGATCATGCATATCACCTTTACCGGATGGATGCTTTGATGACATCAAACACCACACCGTGAATCGGGTGGCTATAAAGGTGGCATTGAGTGTTCGGAAAGTATTGGTTGAAACACATTGATCAAGAGTGGGATTTGTCCATCCATATGACGGATAGATATACTCTGGGCCCTCTCGGTGTAATGTCATCCAATTAGCTTGCAAGCATGTGACTGGCTCACAAGGGATCACATATCACGGGAACGAGAAAAGAGTACTTATCGGTAACGAGGTTGAACTAGGTATGCAGAGATACCGACGATCATAACCTCGGATAAGTAACATATCGTGAGACAAAGGGAAATTGGTATCGTATGTAAGTGGTTCATTCGATCACAAAGTAATCGAGAAATATGGGAGCCATATGAATTTCCGATTCCTCTATTGGTTATTGTTCGGAGAAGTGTCTCGATCATGTCCGCATAATTCACGAACCGTAGGGAGACACACTTAAGGATTCGACGTTGTTTGAGTAGTTATGGTATTATGAGAAAGAGACCAATGTTGTTCGAGTCTCGGATGGGATCCGGATATCACGAGGTGATCCGGAATGGTCCGGAGAATAAGATTCATATAAGGAAAGTCCCGCTTTGAGTTCGGGAATGATTCCTGTTTTCATCGAATGTTCTAGAAGGTTCCGGATTGTCCCAGACTCCGGGGAAGGGTACATGAATGTGTCATTACATATTGGAATGATTGCATCATGTACTAAGTGTTCTTGCTGTCCCAAATAAAGGATTAAATTGAATCCTAAACAGAAAAGTCAAATGTCCATTTGGAAGTCAAACTAAAACAAGAAACTGTGGGAAACAAGCAAGAGGAGTTGGAACCAACTTTGGAGGAGGAGTTGGACTCCTCCAGGCCGGCGCCCAGCCCAAGGCCGAGTTGGGGAGGGACTCCCTCCCTCCCCTGGCGCGCCAAGACCCCCCTCCCATAAAAGGAGGGGCAGGGCTCCTCCTAGACACACAACTTTCACCTCTAGATCTCCGGTTTGGAGCCGTTTTGGTTTAGAGCTTCTAATTGCTTTAGCCAACGGTTTAGAGCCTTCTAATTGGTTTAGAGCCTTCTAATTGGTGTGTCTAATTACTAGACCACTAATAGACTCTCTCATAAGCTCCACCATACTCGCACCGGCTTAAGGCGAAGCCCTGCGGGATTTCCCCTCTACTTCCTACCACTGTTTCTTAGGCCGAATCGCGAGGAGAGTGCTACAACCTCCATTCTGCTGGAACAAGGGAGAGGAAGGTCTTCGCCGAGTACAACGTGACCGATCATGAAGCGCCGAACGTGGCGCCGGAAGGATCGTCTACACGATCTTGAGATCGGAAAGAGTACGACTACATCACCCACGAGAATCCGCTCTCGTTAAACGCTTTGGAATCTTCGAGGGTAAGTTATACCATCGACTCGTTGCTACAATCTAGTAGATAGATCTTGGCTTGTTTGTTTGTATGCGATAGAAAAATTTTGTTTTCCATGCTACGAACCCCTACAAATATGGCAACTATAACGAAATGGCTAAATAAAAGTACCAACAACTGCTGGGTTTGGGGATATCTCATGCTAATTGTATCTGACTAGTAAGTGTCGCAACTACAACGGAATGGTTAGCTAAAAGTGCCCACTGCTTATTATATCAGGATGATTATCTATACTTGACTAGTAATTGCTGCAACGATAACTGAATAAATAAAACTGCCCACTGTGTGAGTTCCTCGGTTGACTTCCTCGTTTGGTCTCGAGGGGGAAACACCAGGATGGGTTTGTTTGATGGTAGCATCAGGTTGGTTCCGAATAGGTCTTCTTATCCCTCTCTGATAGCCGACAGTTGTATCGAGCCTCTATAGGTTGTTTAGTGCATGCTGCCACTGCCGCTTCAGTCCACCATACCTATGTAGGCGAGGACCGCCGAATTCTAGCCTCGCTGCAATCGCCTCGATCGACCGCTCTCTTTTTTTCCTTTGCCCTTTGTCGGCACCCCTTTTGTTTAAGCAGGTTTTGAGATCGACGTCAGCAGGTTACCCTTCCGCTTGGCACAGGCAGGGTTATGGACGCCATTGGTTATTCTTCGTGGCTCTTAGCCCCATTTGCATCTTGTCCGTAGCGACGCCTATCGCTTTCAAGGTGATTTGGATCTTTGTTCAGATATCAGTATTCTTGACTCATGGAGTCGTGTTGTATATATATCTGCTCTGGGTCCCATCGAGGACGTGTAATGTTATTACTTCGCTTTCCACCGCACGCAAGTGCTGGTGGCACCTTTGAATCGCTTTGCGCGGTTTGGCGGGAAGCCAAACTTGCATAGGGCCTCGAGGGTGTTACACCCACCTCACGATTTCGTCGACCGAGGATCACGCGTACACTGAGTAGGCAACGTCAGCAAACGAAAAGGACACATACTCAAACAAAGCACCGTGCTTACAAAGAACAAACCTTTACAACAAAGGGCACAACACGCCAAATGAAATATACAAATTTTACATCTATCTCTTTTCGTGTACTACCTATTCAAGAATAACTGAGCACGCTGCTCAAACAAATCTGACCTGTTCGCATACCGCTTTACAACAAGCGTAATGTGGACGCATGTCCCACTCATCACCATCCGGCCGAGGAGGTGGACCAGCTGTCACAACAGTCAAATCTACATCAGGCCGGTGCAGCCTCACAAGAGATAAAGCAGCCTTCACTCCTGCAACGAGTTGTTGCCGCACCAACTCCTTGACATTGCTCACGCTCCGAAACTTCGATAGAAGACCCGCAAGGCTCGTCGGCGCAGCATCTAAAGGAAACATGACGTGCAACACCGAGGCAAGCGACGTCTGCACTTGGCGAAGCACCCGCGAAACCTGGTGCACACGATCCTGCACCGTCGCCAGAGCCATGGCACGGTCGCGGTCCATCCAGAAGAAGCCACCAGCCTCCATGTCATGTTGAGTCAAGCAATTGACCCGAACAGAGACACGCTCCTTCTCTTCCCTCGGAGCAAGGTTAGCACCTGCGACAATCGCACAGAATAAGAGGCAAGGCCAGCAGGCTCATTCGAAGCACTGAGCTACAGCTCGAAACAAAGAACAACTCACATTGAAGCTGCTCAGACAGCCGAAGCAGTTCCGCCATCAAGTACTCCTCTCTGGCTGCGCCGCGATCCGCCTTGGACTTCCAAACATCGGCACGACCTCGCAACCCGAGCAACTCCCTCTCAAGACTATGCACACGATCCTGAAGAAAAGTGAGTTGCGAGGAATCATCCAAAGATGGCCGCAGCGGCACTGCAGGCGAGGTGTCAAAAGGTTCATCACCCGAAGGAACCTAGATCAGCAGAAAAAGGAAGGGACACAAACATTCAGACAATGCTAGAGCACAACTCGGAAGAATTCATTAAAGCATATAAGGCCACTACGTGGCACAAGGACTGTGTTCCTCCAAAAATTTACAGCAAAAGCAGACTACAAACTATCCTACATCTACAACACCTAAGACGCGGCACCGTGAGTCGCCTCGGAGCCGGACTGCCTAGCTTTGGCCCCGCCCTGCTGCCGCAGTGCATACTCAGACAGCAAATCAATGAGCTTCGGCCCATATCGCTTGCAGCGAGCAGAGTAGGCAGCAAAGGCTACCTCGGATCCATCTGCAGTTGTAGGCATCCAGGAGGTGATCTGGGGCAGGTCCAGCTCCGCTCCAGCCGCCAAGGCCATCGCCAGCCCGACGGACGCGCCGATGCCCTTCTGCTTGCGCTTGTACGCCGCAGGCGCTTCGGCTGACAAAGCCTCCGCCAGAGCATCCACATCATCGAGGGCCGCGCCCTTAGGGACAAGCTCCCTGTAGAAGCGGCCAAGGACCTCCTTCGCCTTGGCAAGGGAGCTGACGACGGTGCTGCAGCGATCTTCAACCGCTGCAGTAGCATCATCTACCGTGCTCTAGAGCGCTGCGGTCAAACTCAATGCCTGCGGCATCTGAGACAAAAAAAAGAAGACATGAAGAAAAGCAGCATAGAAGAAGACAGGAAACACGAAGAAATAAGCACAAATACAATACTTACCCGAAACAGCCTTGGCAGCAGCCATGAGCTTGCCCGCCACCTCTCTCTCACGAGAAGCCGCAACAGTGGCCAGCTTCTCCTCACGGTCCGTGGCCTCCTGCTGCAGACGCTCCTTCGCTTCGGCTGCATTAGTCAGCTCTAGCTCGAGGCATTCCTTCGCACCAACGGCGGCCTCGGCCTTCTTCTCCGACTGACCAAGGCTCTTCTTGAGAGCGTCGACTTCACGGAGAGAAGTATTATGCTCCGCTGCATTCAAAACAAGCAAACGTCAGAGAGCAGGACCAGAATAAATGAAAGAAGCACCAAAAGCAAACAGGTACCTTGAAGCTGCCGAAGGTTAGCCTCCAGCACCAGGTGCTCCTGCACCAGCCGCTTGGCCTCCTGCACAAAAGGCTGCAGAAAAAGAAACATCAGTAAGAAAAAGGACTTGGGGGATACGCCCAACACAAAGGAATAAAAGCAAAATTCGCACACGAAGACACTCGGGGGCTCTCCCCGTGGCACGAAGCAGAGGTACTCACATGCTCGGATGGCTACTCTGAAGACCCGCTGGCGAAATTCTGAGGCGCAACCACCTGCACCTCCTGCACAGGAGGATCCGGAGCGGCGCCCCCCGAAGTCGCCACCGTCTAAGGAGGAGGAGACGCAATTTTCGACTCCCCCATCATATCCCGCGCACCATCGCTGGAGGAGTCGCGGGAGGAATGCCTGCATACGAAGCAATTAGCACAAGTGCAAAATCAAGAAGGAAAAAGGACAGTAGTATAACAAAAAACTTACAAGCCCAGTGAGCTCAGGTCGAAGACAGGAGGAGTCCTTCGGGCTCTCTTCTCCTCCTTCTTCTCCTCCTTTTTCTCTTCCTTCTTTTCTTCTTTCTTCCGCTTCACTGGCGGGTGCGGCGCTACAGCCCGCACAGGAATGGCAGGAATGGGAGAGGAAGAACCTCCATGCCCGTCATTATGACGATCAAGGCACAGAGGGTTTCTGGGAGTCGGAGGAGTCGAGGCATCCGAAGACTCGCTGGAGCTCCGTGATCGTTTGCGCGTATGATCCTCACTCAACTCGTCGGCATATTCGGCCGGAGATCGCGCCGACGGCAGTTCGGACACGGACTCCACCACTTCATTATTCGGGGCATTCGGATACTTTTCAGGCAATGGCGGTACCATGCCCGGCACCTTGAAGCTCTGCAAAACCAGAAGGGACTTTGTTAGCAAACAAAGGAAATAAATACGCAGTCGACAAAAAAGCACTACGCGCACAAATATACACCTGTGGAACAGCCAATGCCGAAGAAAACGGCGGAGTCAGCGACTTCCCAGGGATTTCCTCTCTGGCCTTGAACTTCAGCAGCGAGCGAAGGGCCCTGTCAAGATCCCCCTCGGAGATTTTCTCAGCCGAAACCCTCGTCGGATCACGGCGCCCAGAATAAAGAAACATCGGGTGCGCCCTCGCTTGGAGAGGTTGCACCCGACGCTCGAGAAACGTCCGGATGATGCCCACGCCGTTCTAGCTGGAGATCCTCCACCCGACGGTAAAGGGCCTCTATTTCCGCCACCTCGCCATCCAAGATTTTGTTTTTCCAAGACCTTTTCGGCTCAATCATTTGGGAGGGGTCAAAAGGAACAAGACCAAAATCTTGCCCAGGCACTACGGAGTCGCGGATATAAAACCATCGCCTCCGCCAGTACTGGACAAATTCGGACATGGAAAAATAAAAGAAAATAAGATTGGGACTAAGGGATATGATGCAACCCCCAATGGGATAAACACCATCCGAACCAGACTGCCTCTTCACGGAATAAAGTTTCCGGAAGAGGCCAAAGTGTGGCTCAATGCCAAGCCAGCACTCGCAAAAAGTGATGAAGCAAGCAATGTGGATAAGAGAGTTGGGCGACAGATGATGAAGCTGAATGCCATAGAAAAAGAGCAGTCCACGGAGGAAGTTGTGGACTGGAAAAGAAAACCCACCCATAACGAAGGCGAGAAACATAACCCGATACCTAGCTAGGGGACGGGGGATTACCTCGTTGTCGGGGAGTCTGACGGCCTCCCTATCTTGCGGGATCAGACCCCACTCGCGAAGCTTGCGGAGATCACTCTCCCGAGTCTATGATCGCTGCCAGCCACCGTCGGTGACACGGGTAGCGGTGGCGACATTCTTTCCTCCGGCGGCGCTGGTACCAACGGCAGATGATGATTTCTTCGGTTTCTCCATTGCACTACGGTGGCGCCGGCGGTGAAAGCGCAGAAGGGAAGATGGAAATGTGGAAGGAAATCCCAGCGCGCAGCAAGAATCGCTAGAGCACAAGGAGGCAGTGAAAACAAGAACTGGTGCGGCGAAAACAAACCGCGGCTTTCCCTAATGATTATAACGACGAAGACGACGCACGGCAGCCGTCCATCTAGAAGACCTAACGCCAACGGCAGATCTGACCATACACGTGTCAGCATCACAACGAACCGTCGTTACCACGCCGTCCACTACGCGCGGAAATCGAGGAGACGCCGTAATTATCTCCACGCCGCGCGTGACCGGTCAATTCAAGGTCAGCAAGTGGGACCCACGTTCGTCCAGTCAATTCATCTCTGGCATAGCAGACGCTTGAGGTCATTGATCGTCAGCACTTATGTCATCAAAAGCTATACTAGCACCAACTACAATTCTTCGGCTCCACATCTAAGAGTACTCACTCGAATCTTCGATTCGACTAAATACTCGAGGGCTACTCCTATCAGGAGCGCTGGCCGCGCACCCAAAAAACGAATAAAGACAAAATATTTCTTCGAGTCCTACGTCGAATCTACGACTCCACTACGGACTCGGGGGCTACTCCCATAGGGAGAATGGATTTAAGCATCCGAAATTTTTTGTGTCCTACGGACTTAACAACTGAACAATGTTTTGAGCTAAAGTCTCCGCTCGAGTCTACGACTCAAGCACACTGGGCTACTCCCATAGGAGCGCTGGTCGGCACCCTATGAATTCTTCGATCGCGATCTTCGGATCAGCATGCAAAACTTTTCGCAACTCTGCCCCAACAAAACGCTGAGTGTGCAACGATCTCCTTACACCAAACACCTCCGGTGACAAACATTCGATGTCGTGGTTCTGACACAAAGATAAGACCTACAGATATCATCTCGATGGCTCGCAACGCACACGATCGCTTTGCTAGTAAAACCCGTGCTAACAGTGCAATGAAAAATCCCGAGACTCGTTGGTACATCCATTAAAGTCCGAATTCCACTGTAAGTCCTCTGCGTCTGAGTCGAATTACGCCAAGATATGTTCCAGCTAGAGTTGAGGACTCGAACCGAGGAAGATCGTGTTGTTTTGTCCTAAGATGCTTAATCGACCACGATCCGTCGGGTGAGTCAGGCACACGCATCAACAATCCCTACACACATACTGTTAATACATAGTTGCACCCGAAGGATTGAAGAGTCCTTAACCGGATCTATGATTCGACTGATCACTCGGGGGCTACTGACATGGTTATACCCTACGGGTACGTGACCTCAGCATACCTGGTCCAGCCCAAGGAAGGCCCATAGCAGATGTACACTGGCCCATGAAGATTTTCGGGTGGCCAAGGCCCATGACGCCTTCGGATCCTTGGAGAGCAAGACTAGCGTAGATAGGAAATTTAAAGGGGTAAAACCCTAGAACTTGTAACCAACTAGGATTATGCCCGGGACCTGCCTAAGTCTATATAAAGGCCAGGAGGGCACGACCTAGATCTCTCGACTCATACTTTCGCATACGCACCTCCACGCCAGATCGAATCAAGACCCTCAACCTTCGGTTCTGCCGTAATCAAGAGCGCAAGCAGGAGTAGGGTTTTCTCCGGCCTGAACCTGGGTAAATATCGTGTCCCCTGGTTGCTTGTCTGTTAACCATTCCACGATCTCCAGCATCCCCATCTTCTCCAAAACCCAAGTCCATAACAATGAGCATTGACGAGTCAAAACCTCGTCACATGGGGGCTCACATGTTCTTTCACAAGTGCTAGAACTTAAAAATAAATGCTTGCTTAGAAAATGGTTGCACAAGCTATTGACAGAAGAAGGGGTGTGGCAAGAGTTGTTGTACAACAAATACCTGAGAACGAAAACTCTAGCACAAGTTGAAGCTAAACCGACGGATTCACCTTTTTGGAAAGGACTAATGGGAGTAAAAGATGAGTTCTTTGCTCGCGATATATTTAAAATTGGTGATAGAAAAGGTATTAGGTTCTGGAAAGATACTTGGTTAGGAGCGATGCCGCTCGCCCAATAATACCCTTCTCTTTACACTATTGTACACAAGAAGAATGTTCTTGTATACGATGTTTTATCCCACAATCCGGTCAACATTAGTTTTAGACAAACTCTAATAGGAAATAAATGGTATGCATGGTTGCATCTATGTGAGAGATTAATGGAAATAGCTTTGACAAATGTTCCCAATAAATTTATATGGAGGCTAACTAAGAATGAGGTGTTCATTGTTCAATCGATGTATGAGGATCTCATGAATGGACACCTGTGTTTCCCCACTAGATATCTATGGAAGATAAAGATACCAATGAAAATTAAGATTTTCATGTGGTTTCTTAATAAGAAAGTGTTGTTAACAAAAGATAACCCCGGGAAAATAAATTGGAATGGATGTAAAAAATGTTGCTTTTGTGACAAAGATGAAACAACTGAACATTTATTTTTATTATGTCCTTTCGCTAAGATATTGTGGTGTATGGTGTTTTTCACGTTTAACCTACCACCCCCAACCAATATCACTAATATGTTTGGGAATTGGCTCAATCGGGTAGACAAAGCGAGTAAAGGCAGAATTCGTGTAGGCATTTTGGCCATATGTTGGTCTATCTGGAAAAGTCTCCTATTACCCAAGCACCTGCGGCAACCCATGGTTTCTGGGTGCACCCGTCTTGTGACGGTTACTACGGATTTTCCAGCCAATCTTCATGGCGTCATTCTAGTAGATTGATTCATGTCTAGTTGTTGTTTTCGATCTCGTGTGAGAACTTTATCTTTGTTCAGATGGTTGGTGTTTGTATCAATCTTATCTAATCCTTGAACTCTAATACCTTTTCACTCTTTATTAGTTATTAATAAAAGGTTGTGTGCATCTAAGGATGCAGAGGCCGGGGATCCCCCATTTCGAAAAAAAGGGAAGGAGGGAGAGTCAAGAGGTGATACATCACAATGCAACTCTTCTATATCTAAATAGGAAACCCCCACTACCTATTTCTCTCAACATGCAAGCTGTCCACATCAACATGCCACTTCACCCATTTTGGTTCTATTTTTTTTGGATAGACAAACCTCCTAATTGCTTAGAAATAATTATTTTTTTCTACAAGGCTAACTACAGATAATGTATTACTAGAAAAAAGCAGTTTTATAGTCCAACAGTCTGCCTTACAACCTTCAGACGTCGTGGGGCTCTGTAGTCGAACAGTCCACTTCAATTCTGTAGTCCAACAGTCCACTTCAATTCTATAATTAAGCACCGCAACTTTGCTCTTCACCTCCCAGTCGCACTTCCGTAAGTATAAGAATTGTTACAATTGCGACAAGAAGATAACGAAGAACGAAAACGAAAAACGCAGCAAGGGGACACAGATTTAACGTGGAAAACCTCTCCAACAAAGAGAGGAAAAAACCACGGGCGCCAAATAAACTTCACTATATCGAGGAGTGTTTACAAACGCCGGGATTTCAGATGCAACTCTCCCAACCGCGGCCATAAGGGGTTTATATCGGTGGAAACCTAGGTCTGACGATCCAGACAGATTATGGGGTCACCGCCCCCTACAAAGGCCCGTTGGGCACGGTAGGGTTACTCAGACTGCTACACTCGCCCAAGCCTCCGGCGACGGCCTCGCCTCACTCGAAGTTGGCCTATACTTTGTAGAATTTGGATCAAGATATAACAAACTCCACCTTGAGACAAATTCCTCCTTGTAGCATCAACAAGAACCATCTCCTGAACAAACAAAGCAAATACTTTCGGCGCCAATAGCCACTTGGCTAATCAAGAACCAACTAAGTTCGAGCAAAGCTCAAACTTAGCAATGTAAACAGTTTAGTCATCATATCGGCAGGATTATCATGAGTGCTGATCTTGCATACCTTTAATTTACCTTGAGCAACAATGTCTCTAACAAAATGGTACTTGACATCAATGTGCTTAGTTCTCTCATGGAACATCCGATCTTTTGTAAGGTATATGGCACTTTGACTGTCACAAAACAAAGTAATGCAAGAATCATCTCCACAAAGCTCAGAAACAAACCTTTCAACCAAAGATTCTTTGCAAGCTTCAAGAATAGCCATGTATTCAACAGAGTGGATTGTGCAACAACACCGCAATGTAGCCTTCCATTAACAAAGACAACCTCCAACATTAAACACATAACCTGTGAGGGATCTTCTCTTATCCAAATCGGCAAAGAAAATCTGAATCCACATAGCCAACGAGTCCCTCACGGTCCTGCCAAACTTTAAACAAGCATTGGAAGTGCCAAGAAGGTACCGAAAACCCATCGAATTTCTTCCAATGTTCTTTACCAGGATTAGCCATGTATCTACTTATCAAACTCATAGCATATGATAAATCGTGACGAGAACAAACCATGGCATACATCAAAGAACCAACAACACTAGAATATGGCACCTTTGACATGTACTCAAACTCTTCATCGAGTAGGACATTGAGAAACCGACAATTTAAAATGAGGAGCAATAGGAGTACTAACTGAATTGGCACCATCCATATTAAAACGATGAAGGACTTTCTTAATGTAACTTTGTCGACTAAGAAATAACAAACCAGATTTTCTATCTCGGTAATCTCCATACCTAAGATCTTCTTAGCAAGACCAAGATCCTTCATCTCAAACTCACTACTTAGGTGTGCCTTCAAAGTAGTGATTTCTTTCATGCCCTTGGCAGCAATTAACATATCATCAACATATAGCAGCAAGTATATAGGTGACCCATCAACAAACTTGATATAAACACAACTATCATATTTAGACCTCTCAAAACCATGTGAGATCATAAATGAATCAAACCTTTTATACCACTGTCTTGAGATTGCTTTAAGCCATAAAGAGACTTCTTTAATTTGCACACAAAATCCTCTTTACTGTGCACTATGAATCCTTCCGTTGGTCCATGTATATTTCCTCATCAAGCTCTCCATGCGTAAAAGCAGTCTTGACATCTAACCGCTCAAGCTCAAGATCACGCATAGCCACAATACTAAAGAAAGTACGAATGGAACTATGCTTCACAACCGGAGAGAACACATCATTGTAATCAATACCGAATCTGGTGAACCCTTTGCTACTAACCTTGCCTTGTACCTTGAAGGCTCTTTGGGAGATAGACCTTCCTTTTCTTGAAGATCCACTTGCAATGGACCGCCTTCTTTTGTTTAGGCAAGCGCACAACATCCCATGTGCCATTTTTCTCAAGCGATTGCATCTCTTCTTGCATAGCGTAAACCCACTTCTCATGGTCAACGGATGCAATGGCTTCATTATATGTAGCAGGTTCGAATCGTTCTCCACTGCTCAAAGACAACTCAAAGCATAATGTACAAGATTACACTCTTCAATTAAACGAGGACGAGGACCACAGTTACGCCTCGGTCTATCGCAGCAATGGACTCATGTGGCTGCTGCAAAACAAGAGGTGAGTGCTGAACAACAATATCATCAATGTTTTCCTCATGTGTATCTTCAACGATAGCATCATTATCAACAGTTTTCTGCAGGTTCTCCACCGCACATTAACTCTCCTCTCCAACAGAATAGAGAGGTATCGATGGCAAGCTATCATGATACATAATGCACTCATTGAAAACAACGTTTCTACTTAGCAAAATCTTTTAGTTTCAGGATTCCATAGTTTATATGCTTTAACTCCTAACCATAACCAAGGAATATGCACTTAACAGCCCTAGGCTCTAACTTTCCATTATCAACATGAGCATATGCGTGCAGCCAAAACTCTCAACTGTGAATAATCAAAGCATTTAACCCGACCATACCTCAATGGGAGTTTTCTTCTCAAGTGGAATAGAAGGTGACCTGTTGATGAGGTAACACTGTGTTGGTCGCTTCAGAAACGCCTATGCATACCTGCATTAGACAACATACAACGAGCCCTCGAGATGATGGTTCTGTTCATGCGCTCTGCCACGCCATTCTGCTGAGGAGTATATGGGATGGTGTGATGCCTGATCATGCCATCGTTACTGCAAAACTCCTCAAACTCATTAGAACAGAATTCCATACCATTATCAGTACGTAGTACCTTTACCTTCTTCTCAGTCTGTTTTTCAACCATAACTTTCCACTTCTTAAAAGCATCAGATTTATGCTTCAGAAAATAAGACCACACTTTTCTTGAGTAATCATCAATAATAGTAAGCATATAATTAGCACCACCAATAGAAGTCTTACGGGACGGACCCCATACATCAGCATGCACATAATCTAATATGCCTTTGGTGGTATGAACGGAAGCATTGAATTTAACTCTTTTATGCTTACCAAAGATGCAGTGCTCACAGAACTCAAACTTACTCAAGTTGCAACCATCAATCAGCTCTCTTGACCAACTCGCCATGCCTTGTTCGCTCATATGCCCAAGACGATATGCCATAGATGTGTTTTACCACAATCATCGAATCATTAGAAGTAAAGAGCAGCAATACCGGCAAAGTGCTACCTCTAAGAACATATAATTTAGCAGAATTCATATCACCTATCATGTGAATAAGAGAACCTTTTGATACCTTCGAACTCGATGCCCACCGCATACTTGTATCCATCAACGTCCATGGTACTCGTGGAGATCAAATTTCTGGCCATGCTTGGTATGTGCTTCACCTCACTCAACGTCGTGTCACGCCATCATGTGTCCTAATCTTAACAGATCCAACACCAACGATATGGCATGGGTTGTCATTCCCACACGCACAAAATCTCCAGCATGCAGACTCATATGAACTGAACCAATCTTTGTTACAGAATATGAAACGAACATGCGATCAAGTATCCATTCATCATCACGAGAAGCACAAGCAAAGAAAAACAGCTAAGCATTCACCATCGAACTATCGAAACAACAAAGAGCCTTACCATTGCCTTGATCCTTATCTTTCGGTAAGCACTGCCTTTTCTCCTTATTCTGCAGCTTCCAAAGAATCATCAATAACATGATTAGATTTCTTACAATACCGCAGAACTTGTCCTTTCCCTTGGACTTGAACGACCTCTGCCGTCTTTGCTCTTATCTCTGCCATAGTTGTTGTACCTCCGCCGGTCCCGCCACGAACCTGCAGAGCCTCAAATTTTGGATGACGTCCCATCTGACCCTACCATAGTTTTCATCTTTTCCCTCTGTTTGAGGGCGTCATGTACTTCGGCAAGGGTTAGTTCATCACGGCTCAACAATATTGTATCACGAAAGTGTGTATAGGAACTAGGCAACGAGCATAAGAGTAGAAGAGCTAAATCCTCATCATCATATTTTACCTCCATAGACTGCAAGTCTGAAACAATCTCTTTAAAAACAGATATGTGATTCATTACCGATCCACCTTCTTGCAGCCTGTGCGAGAACAACTTCATCTTCACGTTCATCTTACTGGTTAGATCCTTTGACACACAGATCGTTTCCAGCTTTTTCCATAGGGCAGCAGCAGATTTCATCTCCAGTACTTCCTGCAAAATATTATTGGACAGATGAAGTTGAATCAAAGACAAAGCCTTACGGTCCTTCCGCTTCTCTTCGGCGGACCAGGTCTTAGCATCCTTTTCACCGAATCCATCCAGCGCTTCATCCAGATCAGAAGTTTGGGCGAGAATCGCCCGCATCTTCACCTGCCACAAGGAGAATCTTGTGGTGTAGTCCAGCTGTGGTAGATCGAACTTCAATGACGACATGTCGCAAACCCTAGATTAGAACATGGGGCTCTGATACCACTTGTTACAATTGCGACAAGAAGATAACGAAGAACGAAAGCGAAAAACGCAGCAAGGGGACAGTTTAACGTGGAAAACCTCTCCAACAAAGAGAGGAAAAACCACAGGCGCCCAATAAACTTCACTATATCGAGGAGTGTTTACAAACGCCGGGATTTCACAGATGCAACTCTCCCAACCGGCGGCTTACAAGGGGTTTATATCGGTGGAAACCTAGTCTTGACGATCCGACAGATTGTGGTGTCGCCCCCGCTTCTGGCGTCCCGTTGGGCACGGTGTGGGCCACACTCGGCCCAAGCCTCCCGGCGACGGGCCTCGCTCCACTCGTCAGAAGTTGGCCTATACTTTGTAGAATTTGGATCAGCATATAACAAGAATACCGACTAGCGAACTGACTAGGCCTCCTCCACCCCGCTGCCAATCTTCATTTTGGTAGAACACATCTCCTCCTCCCTGACTAGAGAACTGACTAGGCCTCCTCCACCTCCCTGCCAACCTTTCCTTTGGTAGAACAGATCTCCCGTTTGTGCTTGCCTCGTGCAAATCGAAAGTGAGAGCACTAGATCGCCCCTCTCCATTCTAAAGCACTATCACCATGAACTTTTTCCTAGAATACTCTGTCACCAATACCTGGTCGGCAACTCGGCGTAGTCGTCAATCTTGGTGAACTCCTGCTGCTTGCTCATCCCAAGCTCCATGGTCACAGGCGTTTGTCTTATTCCTCCTGAACATCTTTTCATTCTGTTGGAGGTCTTCGGTCCAGCTCAAGCTCGCCATTGATGGTGCCGGCCAATGCTCCAGTTTGTTGTCGACGATGTGGGTGTTGGTCAGGGGCGGCGTAGTCGCATGGACGCGAGCGGACGCTGCTTGCCCTGCCTAGCAATTCGGATGGTTTTTCAGAGGACGCGTCTTCGTGTCACACATGTACTCTCAAGGCTGTATGTTTATTTCCTGCTATGCATGTCAGTTATATACGAACTGTATTCTATAGGCATGGTTTGCTTAACCCCAAGTCCTTAATACTCCATGGAGTATAAAGCAAGGATATATATTGACAAAAAAGAAGATATATCAAGGTTGCTGAAGGACATGGACAGTGGGCATCAACGTAAGAAAAATTCATTGTGCATTCTTTCTCAGAACACATTATAATTTTGCATTCCCGGAGAATCTGTTTGTCCAAGTGGCTTCAACAAGAAATCGATAAATCTTATTGGCTTCAATGGGAAGTCTCTTTGTCTTATTTTCTTTCGCTCTAATGTTGAGTACCTTACAATTGAACGTCGTTCGTCAGTGCAGCGAATATATTGTCCAAATGGAATGTGATATTACTATATTTGCCGAATTGAATAAATTCTAACAATACCAGGTTCTGATGTTCTACATGATACAAAAATACTAACGTGTTGTATGTTTTTTATTGCCCTTCATCTGCATCAGAATTTACATGTCCATACTTCCTAACAAGTGAAATGTGCTTGAATGGTATTCGCAATATTGAATTAGCATGCTTTCTCTATTCACCATTGCCTGATAGCATATCCGCAAGTTTTGAGTTTTACCTATGCTTGATCCAATACTTATATTTTCTTTTAACACGTACATTTCCCGCTGCAACGCGCGGGGAATCATCGTAAAAATAACTCATGAACTAAGTATTAGTAGGTTAGTCCAATATGTAAACGTAATATAAAGGATCCAATTCCTTATGTTTTCATGAGCTTTGGTCAATTCTACTAAAGTATGGTGCATGTTGCATAAGATGTGCATTATGTATGTATGATTGAGCCTTTAGGTCCAAATTGTGTTCGAGCAATCTCTTGCTGTCCCTTTTCATTTTCTGTACGTTCACGAGTATAACAAAGGTATGCATTTAGTGGTTACATAAATTGATACATGGTGACTACCAAAGGTATTTCTTGCCACACTTATTTATAATGAGGACATAGTTTTATTTGGATATCTTAATTGAGTAACGGGGCTTTAGATGGTTGCCACGATTATTCGTACTCCCTCGGTCTCAAAATTGATGTCTTAGATTTTTCAATGGATGAATTTATTTATTTATATACTAAATAATGTCTAGATTCATTTAACTTTTAACAAATCTGAGACATCTATTTTCAGACGGAAGGAGTAATAAATTTCAAAAGTTAGTCACAGTCTACAAAATCATTTGTTTTGTAGTTTTTTTACAGCGTGCAACTATTTTATTTACACAAATATCCCGCAGCAACGCGGAGGGTATCTACCCACAGGAGCAAGGGTGATACATCATGGTGCTTTCGTGGAAAGCCGATCTTATAGCATGATACGCTAGATAGTAAGCCGGCGTGTTTCTAGACCAGAAACCCGATTCGTCGAGAGTGACCCATCTGAGGTTCAGACAACTATTGGTTAAGCTAAGTTGGTCTGATCGTCCTTATCTCAGTTATCGATTCCACGAGAGAGATAAGCTGCAAAGTTGTCGAAGAAACAGAAACCATGAAAGTCTAGTTAATAAGGAGAAAATAGACACACAATTTTAGATAATATATTACCTCCCTTTTAAATTCCTCTGTATATTTACTGTGATCAAAGTTAAAATTCGTATCACTTCGATTTAAACTAATAGACTCAGATTTGTTAATATTTGGATGTATTTAGTGATATTTTAATGCTAGATATAATCTAGACAAATATGAATATTCAAAGGGAGTAATAGTTTATACATAGTAAAGAAATATAAACATGGGATTTCAGCTGTTCGAAGTACTCAGTCTCGTTTTCCTTCTCTCATTTAAATCACAACCAAGGATGGGGATGGAGCGGGTTTAGATGTATATACCAAATCAAATCCAAATCCAAATCCAAATCCATGAACCTCACTCTAGTCCGCCCACGAAGATATTTATGGACATGGATTTCGCCCCATGTATCTATGGATATCTATTGATTTACATGCCATATACATAATCATAACAATATTCATCATAATTGCGACATTATAGAAAATTTTGACAACATTTAAAAAAATATTATATGGATAATATATAGGAATATCAAAGCAACAATATTTCAACCATATAGTAATTATCTAATGTTAGTACTTAGGTGGGCTTTTGGACATGGGACTTGAAAGGTGGATCGTTGGGCCTTTTAGTGAGTAATATATCACTTGTAAAAATAATATCCCACTGACATGTGGATTTCACATGTTAGCCGGTATCTGTTGGATATCCATAAAATGAAACTACTACCAAGACCACCCATGAATTAGAGGATATCCGCCCCTATGAAATCCGTAAGTCGTAATTAGTCCTCCATGATAAATTGTAGTTGTATTAGCCTAACTAATTATGTATGTGTAGGTTCCGGTCATGGTACAAACCAAACCATACACTAGTTGTTGTACCCTTGATATATACATGACACACGCCGGATTTTGTTCCATGCAATACTCTCCAAAACAATCTACTCCAATTTTCATGGTATTAGAGCCTACGACTCCATAAACCCTAGATCACTTTCGCTCTACCACGTCGTCGACGATGACTACCTATCCGTTGACGAACATTGCTATGTTCGGGGCACTCAGCTCCGCTACCGCCTTCTCCTTACTCAGCTCCGGTGTTACCGCAAGTGCATGAGCTATTGCGTCCTCCGTGATTCCCTCGGCGCCGATCAACATCTCCAACAAGATTACCATCAAGCTCACTGCTGATAACTTCCTCTACTAGTGTGCGCAGGTTGTTCCGTTCCTCTAGAGCAATCGTCTACATGGCTTCGTCAACGGTTCTCTCCCCTTCCCGTCAGCCGAGATCCCCAACCTGGAGTCAGCGACAGAGGGAAATCCTCCCACCATACCCAACCCGCAACACTCAGTGTGTCATCAACAATATCAAGTGATTCTGTCTGCCATCATCTGCTCCCTCTCCGAACATGTGATCGACATGGTGATGATGGCTACTACATCACGTGAAGCATGGGAAACCCTATCCACGAGCTTTGCCTCTCAGTCCACCGCGCGCTCATTGCAAATTCGTGGTGCCCTCGCCAAGGTGAAGAAGCTGGACAAATCCATCACTGTCTACTTTGTAGTTGTCAATCCTGAAACGAGAGAGCGAGGAGTTTTGGGCTGCTGAAGCGTGCAGCGTTTTCTGTTGTTATTCTTTGCTTATAACGGCGATTACAAAGGAGCTAACTAACCTCCCCGATCAGCTGGGCTAAGACCCGTTCTAGACGTGCCATCCCACATCCCGAGTCAGAGCGCCGAGAGGATCAGGAGCATTACAAAGGAAAACGAATGAACGAGGGAACGTGCGATGCCGCACTTCCCGAACTACACGAGTGCATGGATCTAAGAGGATCCCACGCATCGTTATTATCTGAAGAAAAACAGAACCAACTAACTCTGACAGTAAGCTTAGACTTGCTAACAATTCTCCCCCTAAGCTTATTGTCCCTTGCTGATCATCACGATGCCCAACTTCTGACGGAGCTCGATGAAGCGCACGCGCCCGAGAGCCTTTGTAAGGATGTCTGCGAGCTGATCTTGAGTCCCGACGTAAGCGAGCTCAACTTTCCCTTTCTCCACATGCTCCCTGATGAAGTGAAACTTGACATCAATGTGCTTGTTGCGATCGTGATGAACTGGATTTTTCGCCAGTGCTATGGCGGCCTTGTTGTCCACTTGGAGCTCGAACTTGACAGGTTCACAGCCCAGCATTTCTCCGAGAAGACGACTGAGCCAGATGCCCTGCTGGGTTGCAACTCCTGCGGCGATGTACTCTTCTTCACACGAACTAGTAGCCACAGCTTGCTACTTCTGTGAAGACCATGACACCAGGTTCTTGCCAAGGAAGAAGACCTGTCCTAAGGTGCTCTTGCGATCAGTGGTATCCCCAGCATGGTCACTGTCCCTAAACCCCAGCAGACGTGGAGGGCTGCGCCCAGGTCTGTAATGACACCCATGATGTTTCATTCCTTGTACATAGCGAAGGATTTGCTTGACAGCGGTCCAATGTGCAGGGCCGGGCTTCTCCATGAACCTGCTGACGATTCCGACAGCATGGGCAATGTCAGGTCGTGAATTGACCAGATATCGCAGGCTGCCGATGATACTCCGATAGTGTGAGGCGTCGACAGCTTCAGATCCTTCCTCCTTGACCAGCTTCAGACGGCACTCCATTGGCGTCTGACAGGTGTTGCAACTCGCGAGCCCTGCTAGCTCGAGAATCTTGCACGCGTAGTTCCGCTGACAGAGTGTGATTCCCTCCTCTGACTGCTTCACCTCAATACCCAGATAGTAGCTGAGAAGACCCAGATCACTCATCTTGAAGAGTTTCTTCATCTGCTCCTTGAACTCGATCGCCATCGCATACGTACTGTGATGATCAGGTCATCGACGTACACGCCGACGAGCAGGAACGATGTGTTGCTCCCCCGTCGATAGACAGCATGCTCGACTGGGCTGCGATTGAACCCGAGGTTGGCAAGTGTGTCGTCAAGTTTGGCATACCAGGCGCGTGGGTCCTGTCGTAGCCCATAGAGGGCCTTCCTCAGGCGAAGGACAGCGTTCTCCTTGCCGGCGACGACGTATCCCGGCGGCTGTGCGACATAGACTTCCTCCGCGAGTTCACCGTTGAGAAATGCGGATTTAACATCCACGTGGTGCACTTCCCAATGGGAGTGAGCGGCGAGCGCGAGGAGAAGCCGCACAGTTTCCATGCGAGCAACTGGTGCGAAGACCTCGTCGAAGTCGATGCCTTGTCGCTGAGCGTAGCCCTTCGCTACGAGCCTAGCCTTGTACTTCACGATCTGGCCATCAGGATCACGCTTGACCTTGTATACCCATTTGAGTCCAATGGCTTTGTGACCTGCAGGGAGAGCGGTGAGTTCCCAAGTGCCATTGTTGCGAATGGAGCTCATCTCGTCGTCCATTGCTTCCTTCCAGTGGGCGTCGTCGAGTGCTTCACTGACGTCCCGAGGCTCTTCTGCACTGAGAAGGAGGGCATCACCCTCCTCATGAGTGGACTTCCCCTCAGTTTCGTTGAGGAGCAGGAGAGGCGACGGTACCTAAGCGGTGCCCCAGCTTCCGCGTCGAACGCGTCGTCGTGTGTGGGCGGTGTAGCCCACCGGACTGCGCGTCCCGTGCCTGGCGACTGCAGGTGCGTCGATGGAGGCATGCGAGAGACATCGGCAGGTGTCCCTGTTGACGATGTAGAGGGAGACACCTCCGTGCCAGTGCCCGTGTCTAGTTCTTCCTGGCCGTCCTCAGTGGTGTACACCACAGTGAAGGTGTCATACGCCGTTCGCGCACTGGGCGCGCTCTGGCCCTCGCCATGCTGCGTCGTGGGCGCATCCGGCTTGCCCCAGTCCCACGCCCTGCTTTCCTCGAACAGCACGTCGTGTGTGACCTGGACCTTCTTCGTGGCTGGGTTGTAGACGCGGTAGCTCTTGGATCCTGGCTCATATCCCACGAACACCATCGGGGTCGAGCGATCAGAGAGCTTCGTGATCCCAGGCCCGACGTTCTTGACATGAACCGTGCACCCAAGCGTGTGCAGATGCTGCACGTTAGGCTTACGGCCGTGCCACGCCTCGTATGGCGTGACACCCTCCAAGCTTCTCGTCGGCGCGCGATTGAGTATGTACACCGCAGTGACCACCGCCTCCGCACAGAAGTACGTCGGCATACCCATGCTCTTGATTAGGCATCTGGCCATCTCCACCACGCTCTGGTTCCGACGCTCCACGACCCCATTCTGTTGGGGAGAATAGGGAGACGTGGTGTGATGCTTGATGCCGCACTGCTCACGGTACTTGCGGAAATCGATGGAGTTGAACTCGCCGCCCTGGTCTGATCGGAACGCGCGCAGCTTGCACCTTCCCTCGGCTTCAGCGGCGGCTTGTACCTTCTGGAAGCGATCGAACGCCTCGTCCTTGGTGTTGAGGAGTTCTATCCACATGTATCGGCTATGATCATCAACAACCAACAAGAAGTACTTTTTACCTCCTGGTGACGGCGGCGAGATCGGCCCGCAGAGGTCCGTGTGTACGAGCTCCAGGCCTTCTTCTGCGCGGTACGCTGTGGCTAGAGGGAACGGTGTGCGGTGCTGCTTTCCAAGGGCGCAGCCATCGCAGTACTCCCCGACGTGGTCAATGGTGGGCATCCCGCGAGCCATGCCCTTGGACGCCATGGCGCGCAGCGCTCGGAAGTGTAGGTGTCCATACGTGCATGCCACCGCCACGACTCTTCGTCGAGCCTGGCGATGAGGCAGATAGGCGCGTCGACGATCAGAACACCAGTGTCCAGCCTGCTCCCTGTACGCTTGACGCGGGCGAGGATACGCTCTAACGGATCGTGGATCGTCATGATCCCGCCCTTGATGTCGATCGTGCAGCCGCCCTCGTCCAACTGGCCGACGGAGATTATATTGCTCCGCAGGCTCGGGATGTAGAACACGTCGGCCAGCGCGCGCTGATCCCCGCTCTGCCCTCGGAACACGATCGTCCCGCGGCCGCGGATGGCTACGAGCGATCCATCGCCGAACTTCACCGTGTCGTACACGGTCTCATCGAGGGTAGAGAAGGCGTGGCGCTCGCCAGTCATGTGACTGCTGGCGCCTGTGTCAAAGAACTAGACTCCATCAGGGGAGGGCACGGGAATCACCTTTTCTTCGTTCAAGAAGACGGCTTGAGGTGCGACGACGATGTCGTTGACGAAGGCCATCAGGAGACCCTGCTCTGTCTCGTCGCCAGGACGAACGAGATTTGCGGTTTCCTTCTTCTCCTTGGCTTGCTCGCGATCGTGCTGTGCCTTCCGGCACTCCTTTGCCCAATGCCCGGCCTTCCCGCAGTATCTGCAGTTGCCTTCTCGGCGCTTGTTGGGGCTGCCATTCTCACCGACGCCCTTTCCGCCGTCGCCTGGCGGTCTGGGCTTGCCCGGGGGCTTCCCTTTTCTCTCGCCGGCGCCCCCACTAGATGAGGATCCAGTGCGTTGCTTCTGGCGCTCGGCCCACTCCTCTTCAGTGAGTAGGAGCTTGCCGACTCCATCCGTGACCTCTTCATCGAGCCTGTAGCCCTCTTCGTCCGTGATCAACCTGTCGGTCAGATCCTCGATCGTGAGTGTGCGCAGGTTCACCGTCTGCTCGATCGCCATTGCCATCATGCGATATTTTTTCGGCACGACGCGGAGGTACTTGAGCACGGCCTTGTACTCGTCGACGGGGTCGCCGAGCAGCTCGAGGTCACTCACGATCGCCGTGAGGTGCAGCGCGAAATCCTCGATCGTTTCCCCGGTCTTGAACCGGAGTTCCTCCCACTCACGGCGCCGTGTCTGCGCCTTGGCCTCTCGGATCCGCTCCGAGCCGAGACGCATCGTCTTGATGGTCTCCCATGCCGTCTTTGCGCAGTCCTTGGCCGCCAGGGTTCGCACGAGCTCCGGCGGGACAGCGCGGAGGAGAGCCGCGAGCGCCGCGCGGTCATCCCCCTCCTCTTCCGCGCCGAACTCGATCACATCCCATAGGTGGGCCGCTTGCAGCTGTACTCGCACTATCATCGCCCACTCAGCGTAGTTGGATCGCGTGAGGGTTGGGTACTGCGTGTTGCCGCTGGATTCACGCACCACCCTTTCCCGGACGATGATCTCGTTGCCGCCGCTGCGGATCAGGCTTCGTCCTCGCCGCGGAGCCGGGGTGTAACACCCTCAGAATCGGACCTATGCAAGTTTGAGCAAAATTCGCCAAACCCGCATAGAAACAATTCAAAGGTGCCCACCAGGCACTTTCGTGCGGGTGGAAAACGAAGTAATAACATTACACAACAGTCCTCGATGGGACCCATGATGATATATATACAACAGCGACTCCAGGAGTCAAGAATACAGATATGATATATAAAGATCCAAATCACATTGAAACGATAGAGCGTCCAGCTACGGACAAGATGCAAATGGGGCTAAGAGCCCTGAAGAATAACCAATGGCGTCCATAACCCTGCCCAGGCCAAGCCGGAAGGGTAACCCTGCTAACGGCGTCGAACTCAAAACCTGCTTAAACAAAAGGGGTGCCGACAAAGGGCAAAGGAAAAAGAGGAGCGTCAGTACTGAGGCCAGTACACGGCGAGACTAGAATTCGGCGGTCCTCGCCTCCCTAGGTATGGTGGACTGAGCGGCAGCGGTAGCATGCACTACACAACCTACAGAGACTCGATACAGCTGACGGTTATCAGAGAGGGGTAAGAAAGACCTATCCGGATCCAACCTGATACTATCATCAAACAAACCCATCCTGGCGTTTCCCCCTCGAGACCAAACGAGGAAGTCAACCGAGGAACTCACACCGTTGGCAGTTTTATTTATTCAGTTATCGTTGCAGCAATTACTAGTCAGGTTTAGATAATCGTCCTGATAAAATAAGCAGTGGGCACTTTTGGTTAGTCATTCCGTTATAGTTGTAACACTTACTAATCATATACAATTAGCATGAGATAACCCCAAAACCCAGCAGTTGTTGGTACTTTTATTCAGCCATTCCGTTGTAGTTGCAATACTTACTAGTCAGATACAATGGTCGCAAGCGACACTCCAAACAAGCCATTGTGGGCAGTATTATTTAGCCATTCCGTTATAGTGAAGCTGATTACTAGTCATTATAAAGTCAAATTTATAGCAGTAAACTTTAGTTATGCTTGTCTATGATCGAGATACTGTGCTCCAAGTCGTCCATAAATCATGACACGGCTTTCGAAAGTTTTAACCCGCCGGGTGCACAAATAGCAACACACACGATCAACCTCGAAAACCAAATCAAAACCCAACGAGGTCTTCACGACAGAGCAATCACAAGATTCAGAAATATTTCTGGGGGCCACCCCATTGAGTAGACCCGCAACGAAGTAAGCAAGCTTCGAGACGGACTCAAGGTTAGCGCCAATGGTCAGAAGCGATCGAATCCAAACTGGGTGTCGATACCGCGTAATCACTCCGCTTACCTAAACAGTGCAGTGTGCTATCTGTCGCACAATCGTAAATAAAGCAGTAAAGCATGGCATAGGTACAGGATAGTAAATAAAACCTCAAACTAGTTTGTGGCCCCAAGAAATAAGACGGAATCAAGCTCTGGCTAAGGGGGGCCCATACTACCCATATGTGGATAGCGCGATAAATCAAGGAACAGGTATCAAGTACTCGGGGTCCTACGGGACACAAGTGGGCGTTCGGAAACCAAATGTTATCTATCACCCATCGATGCCTCTGCTTACTTCAATTTTAGTTGTTAAACAGGAATTAAAGTGAACAATAAGTAAAAACTATGATCATCTCCATCATCAACATGCGGCAATACATCAACAACTGTGGCATTTGACGACACGCAACAGCACTTGAGCCAGCGACTACGACACGCAAGTCCAACTATCTACCAAACAACAGGTAATAGGATGTGTCCAAGGCAAATATAAGGCTGCGAGGGATATCACGGGTACGAGAACTAAAGCATCGCAACACAGATAGCAATAGATCAACAGGAGGGAATAAATACTATAAAAGCAAGATAGGTAGAAAGGGGGAGATGCTCGCCTGAAAACATTGTCGAAGGGTTCAACCGAAGATCGGGGCGAAGCTCACATCAACTCAACGGCCTTATCCGCGAAGAAGCAAAACACTAGAATAAACACCGGATGCAATATTTAAAATCGGCAGAAGATCGGGCATGATACATGTATGATGAATGACATGGCAAAGATGCGATGCAATTAGGTCATATTAAGTGGAACCGGGGTCCCGACAATTAATTAGGTGGTTCAAGTTATTTAGAACCCCCGCAATTTAAATGTTGTTTGAACATGGGAAATAAGTTACCGGTTCGCTACACAAATTTAAATGAGGCCAATATGAGACTAGATTTGCCCGCATATGGGCCCCATATTTAATTATTAGGTGAATCGGCATAAGGCCCCCAAACCAATGATATGCATGCGAGAATGACAATTTAATATGCGACAAGTTGTATTATGTTATGAAATAGGGTTCGAGGAAAGGGTTCACACATTAGGGGTCGCGACGGTCTTGGGGTTCCGGGGTTCGGGGTCGGTCTCAGGGTTCGACGGATCTGGGGTTCGGGGTTCGACGGATGCGTTCTCGGATAGCGGGGGGTAGATCTTGTTGTCCTGTCGGTGACCTCGGCATCCGGAAGGTGATTTGGTTCGGCCCGGGCGATCGGATTCTTCCGTCGGATGCCGTTCTTGTCGTCGTGCCGATCTTGTCGGGCCCCACGGGTCGATCTTGCCGCTATGAGGATCTTGTCGGGCTCGCGCCATCGAGTCGTCAACATTCGGGCGCTCGTGGCAAACTTGGCGCTCGGGATGATCCTGAGATTCCATGTCGTGGACCCCGACGGTCGGGAAGGAGAGCTTGACGACCGGGTTCGCTCATCGGTGTCCATGAAGGAGTTCTGGCGTCGAGAAGGCGAACTTGGCGAGCCCATCTCAATTGAAGGAACATCTACACCATCGCCATGTTCCACCTAAGCCAACATAGGCGATGGTCGGGCACCAACAATGACACGAGCCATACGCTACCGGGCCGGACCGAGGTTCCTGCGGGCTTGGCGATGCGGGGCCGCGGGGGTCGTCGATGTGGGTTGGGGCGGTTCACGCGCTGGCGGGGCGACGCTCGTGGCCGAGGCGGCGAGGTGCTGCGGGCGAGGCGGAGGGAGAAGGAAGGCGGCCGAGCACGGACGGCGGGCGCAGACGCTGACCGCGACGAAGGGGAGGTCGGAGAGGAGGCGGGCGGGTTCTGGCAGCGGCCACCGAGCACGCTGGGCCAAAGGGGGCGAGGCGGAAGAGGGAGGTTGGGGAGAACGCGACGCGCGGGTACGCTGCGGCGTGGGTGGCAGGTGGGACCTGGGGCGGGGCAAGGGCAGGACGTGGCCCAGCGGCCAGGGAGGGAGAGCAGAGCGGGGCCCGCGGTGGGCCAAGGGGAGGGGGACGCTGCAGTGCGGCGTGCGTGTGGCGTGGCGTGTGCTTTCAAGGCGTCGTCTTTGAGGAGAGGAAGTGTGTGGTGTGGGTTGGCTGCTGGGGATGGGGAGTGGGGTAGGATTAGGTGGCAGCGTCTGGTAGGCTAGGGGGGGAGGGGAGAGGTGACGTGGCGTCCAGTGATTGGTCCGGGTGAGGTGGAGGCTGGGTGTGGGTAGGTTAGTTGGTAGGTTTAGGAAATAGGGTGGACCGTTTGTAAATTCCTGGGGGTGGTCGTTCGGGTCGGAACGGCCCGTTCGACTGCCCCCGCTAAAATAATTAAATATTTTTATTTAATGCGAAATGCACCGTTTGCAAACCAATAGCGGCCAACAAAATAATCCGGTGATCCGGTTTTGATATTTGAATAAAGATGGGGCGTTTGAGAAAACGAGACGGGCTTTGCGGAAATAGTTTTGTGCAAACAATGCATGATGATGATGATGCAATGCACAAATTCAACGCGATTTTCTAGTAGTGGTTTTGCGGGATGCCACACGGGGACACGGAGGTGCGACGCTGTCCTGCGACCCCTTTGCCTTCTCCCCTGCCGCATGTCGCCCGGCGGACGTCGACATCGCTGGGACCGAACGGGGCTCTGATACCAAGTGTAGTTGTCAATCCTGAAACGAGAGAGCGAGGACTTTTGGGCTGCTGAAGCGTGCAGCGTTTTCTGTTGTTATTCTTTGCATATAACGGCGATTACAAAGGAGCTAACTAACCTCCCCGATCAGCTGGGCTAAGACCCGTTCTAGACACGCCATCCCATGTCCTGAGTCAGAGCGCCGAGAGGATCGGAAGGGAACGTGCGCTGCCGCACTTCCCGAACTACACGAGTGCATGGATCTAAGAGGATCCCACGCATTATTATCTGAAGAAAAACATAACCAACTAACTCTGACAGTAAGCTTAGACTTGCTAACATACTTCAACTCCGTCAAATCCCTGTCTGACACGCTATCATAAATTGGACAGCCTCTCCAGCCTGAGGAGTCCACTGCCTACCTTATGGACGGGTTGGACGGTGACTACGAGCACTGGCCCAACTCGTCGGTGCTCGCACGGTGAAGGATTATATGACTGTGTGTGATATCTATGCCCAGCTTCTGGCCACTGAACAACGCGTTGACGCTCGTCGCGCGGAACTCTAGGCTGACGTGCATCTGGCGAACCTGGTACGCAACAGCGGTAGATCTCCTCAGCAGACCAGTACCGTCCCCCATAGCCCGACTACACTCATCGCACTTACCAGCAGCAAACCAGCCTGCGTACAGCATGGCTAGGCCAGCTTCCAGCCATAATCCAACAATGGACGGGGGCCAAATCCACGTGGTAATCGGCCTGTTCCTGGTGGTGGTGATGGTGGACGACCCACTTGTCAGATGTTCTCCAAAGTGGGACATGTAGCCTCCTGCTGTTTTAAAAGGTTCAAGAAAAATCACCTTGGTACCGGCAACGACAGCCACTACATGGATCGCCAAATCGCAGCCTTCTCCGCTACTCATGGTGGAAATGGTGGGGGGCAATACTACATCCTACCCGGTTGATCCAACTTGGTATGCTGACATGGCGACAACCTACCACTTCACCAACGAGCCCTACCATGGGAAAGAAAGCATTCAAGCAACCAATAGGGCAGATATGCGCATTACATATATTGATCAATCTATTCTTCATATACGCACACATCCATTGCATCTTAAAAACTTCCTTCATATTCCTTCCATCACTAAAAATCTTCTTTCTATCAAAAAATTCACCCATGACAATAATGTATTCTTTGAATTTCACCCTTGGTATTTTCTTGTTAAGGACCGAGCTACGAGGGGGGTTCTTCTTAGATGGGGATCTCGTGGAGGTCTATACAATCTCGATGTTTCTTCTATCAAGCAAGCGTTCAGCGGTGTCAAGGTGTCACTGGATCAGTGGCACTCTCGTCTAGGTCATCCAGCCACCCAAATGATTCAACATGTTTTACATCACCATGAGCTTCCGCCGGTTTTAGGCAATAAAGTTATAGTTTGTGATGCTTGCCAACAAGGAAAAAGTCACCAATTGCTTTTTTATCTTTCTAGTCGTGTTACTAAATCTCCTTTGGATATTATATATTCTGATGTTTGGGGTTATGTCCATTCATCTATTAGTGGACATCAGTTTTATGTAAGTTTTATTGATGTTTATAGTCGATTTACTTGGCTTTATCTCTTTAAACATAAATTTGACGTGTTCCAAGTTTTTCCTCAATTCTAAAAACATGTTGAACGTCTCTTGAACAAGAAAATCTTACATGTGCAATCCGACCGTGATGGTGAATATCATTGTTTGAGTAAATTCTTTTCCAATATTGGTGTATCCCATCGTGTGTCTTGTCCTCACACGCACCAACAAAACGATATTGCTGAGCGTAAACACCGACATATTGTTGAAACTGGCTTAGACACTTCTAGCTCATGCATATATTCCTTATTGTTATTGGGGTGATGCATTCTCTATGGCTTCCTTTCTTGTTAATCGTCTCCGTAGTCATGTCATTGATATGAAAACTCCACTTGAAAGACTATTAGGAGAAGTTCCTGAGTATACCTTATTTAAAGTTTTTGGGTGTGCCTGTTGGCCCATCTTCATCCATATAATAAGCACAAGCTTGGATTTCGCTCGAAACAATGTGTCTTTCTAGGTTATAGTCTCATGCATAAAAGATACAAGTGTCTTCATATTCCTACAAATTGAATATATATCTCTCGTCACTTTGTTTTTGATGAGACGGCTTTTCCCTTCTCTCATACTTCGTCTAATTCCACACCACCGTCATCGTCTACACCTTTACTACTTGTTGACCAATTTATTGATGTTGTGTATACTTCCTCTCTTTTGGCTAACCATGGTGCAGGTTTGGGTCATCGTGCTCATCTCGAACTGCTAGACAATAATCATGTTACTATTTCTGCTAGTACAGATGAAACAAACGTTGATCGCCTGGGCATTGCACGCACGCACGCGGACCCAGGCATGCATGCACATGAGACGATGGAAGACATACATGCACATGACGTGATGCATGCAAATGAGGTTATGGATGGCTTTGTCACGCCACTTCGTTCTGCCCCGACGTCCCGCACTGCTCCCAGTCCTAGCTTACCTAGAAGCGGCGTTGACTGCTCGTATCCTGTCAGTGTTTCGTCGGTCGCACCACTCCCATCTACTGGCCCGTTGCAGCTCGAGTCCTCAGCTGAGCTGCGACAAGTTTCTTCGCTACAAGATCATCCACGGCTTGGTGTAACAACGCGCTTCCAGCATGGGATACGGCAATCTAAGCAGCGAACCGACGGTACGGTCGCGTGGGCTGCTAATTGTACTTGTTCTGATCTAATTCACTTTGGGCCACATAGTCATGTTGATGCAATGACATGTGATCATTGGCGAAAAGCAATGAAAGAAGAATAGCTCTTCAAACAAACAAGACATGGCGTTTGGTTCCTCCTCTGGCTGGTATGAATATTATTGATTGCAAATGGATATTTAAAATTAAGTAGAAGTCTGATGGGTCTATTGAGAGGTACAAATCTCGCCTGGTCGCAAAAGGGTTTAAACAATGTTATGGACTTAATTATGTCGACACCTTCGGTCCTATTTTTAAGCCTGCTACCATTCGAATTTTATTGTCCATGGCACTTACTCAAGGTTGGCACCTACGTCAATTAGATATTCAGAACGCCTTCGTGCATGGAGTACTTGATAAGGAGGTGTATATGCGTCAACCTCCCGGTTTTGAAGATCCTCATCATCTGATTATTTGTGTCATCTTGATAAGGCTCTTTACGGTCTTAAACAGGACCCTCGTGCTTGGCATGCACGACTTAGCTTTGTTCTACATCAGCTTGGTTTTATTGCCTTTACACCTGATACATCCTTATTCATTCTTTGACAACACGATGTTATAGTCTATTTGCTGGTTTATGTGGATGATTTTTTTTTATAAACACAGTACAATCATATACACTCATAACACGTATATTGATGTGGCTCGGTTACTGTAGAGCCTGTTGAGAGAACCCAAGAACAAGGTATAATGAGCACATCAGCAAGTTTGTCCTCAGTTGTAAAACCAAGGTTATCGAACCAGTAGGAGAAAGGAAACAGCTCCCAAGGTGTTGCTAGAAACGTGGAACCTGCACAACACAACCACAATAGTTTGCCCCAACTTATAGTGAGGTTGTCAAGCTCATCGGTTTGCTGAAAATAAAGGATTAAATATATAGTGTGGAAGAAAGTAATTGCTTGTAGTAATTGCAGAAAGTAAACATTAGAGAGTAGATTGAATATCATTGGGAAGGAATGGACCGGGGTCCACAATTCACTAGAGGTGTTTCTCCATAAGATAAATAGCATGTTGGGTGAACAAATTACAGTTGGATAATTGACAGGTTGAGAATGCATAACAATGCATGTACATGTCATGATGATTTCTATGAGATTCGTTTGGGCATTACAACATAATACATGGACCGTAATCCAACTACATCTATGACTAATAATCCACTTTCAGGTTATCATCCGAACCCCTTCCAGTATTAAGTTACAAGCAATAGATAATTGCATTAAGCAAAGTGTGTAAAGTAAACAATACAACTGTCTTTGGACAAAGGATTGTTGTTTTCTCCCTAGTAACAACAACACATCTACAACCTTAGAGGTTTCTGTCACTCCTCCAGATTACTAGAGGCATGAACCTACTATCGATCATAAATACTCCCTCTTGGAGTCACAAGCAACTACTTGGCCAGAGTAACTACTAGCAACGCATAGCATGCAAGATCACAAATAACATAGACATGATAGAATCAATAATCAATCTTGACGTAGTACTCAATATCCATCGGGTCCCAACAAACACAACATGTAGGATTACAAATAGATGATCTTGATCATGATAGGCAGCTCAAAAGATCTAAACATGATAGCACAAAAGAGGAGAAATGACCATCTAGCTACTTATATGGACCCATAGTCCAAGGATGAACTACTCACGCATCACTCCGAAGGCTGACATAGTGATGAAGAAGGCCTCTAGGGTGATCTCCTCTCTCCGACAGGGTGCCAGAAAGAGCTTCAGAACCCTCCTAATCTAGGGACGATGGTGGCGGCGGCTATGGACTTTTTTATGGATTTCTGATCGAGTACTTAGGGTTTTCTCCTCGGGGTGTTTATATAGGAAAAGGGGCAAGGTCGGTGGACGCCCGAGGGGCCCACACCATAGGGCGGTGCGGCCTAGGGTGGACCCGCGGCCCCCTGGTGTGGCTGCCTCGTGGTGCTTCTTCGTATCCCCTTCGGACTTCGTGTAGTGTCTGGAAAAATAGAAACTTTGGCTTTGGTTTCGTCCAATTCCGAGAATATTTCCTTACTAGCTTTTCTAAAACCAAAAACAGCAAAAAACAGGAACTGGCACTGTGGCATCTTTTTAATAGGTTAGTTCCAGGAAATGTATAAAAATGCCTCAAAGTGTAGACAAAACATAAGATAGTTGATACAAAACAAACATGGAGCATCAAAAGTTATAGATACATTTACGACGTATCAAGCATCCCCAAGCTTAACTCCTGCTCATCCTCGAGTAGGTAAGTGATAAAAAGAATAATTTTTGAGGTGACATGCACCATCACAATCTTGATCAAGGTATTATAAAACATTGATAGCTGGGATCAAAGTACTCTAACATAAGCATGAAAGATATATTTCTAACAATAATACATAGCAACTATGTTGCAACATGAAAGATACAAACAAAATATCATGAATAACAATGCATTGAAAGACATATATTTGTTTCACATATAGAAAACATAATAAAAGTGGTAATCAGCTTGTCCTTCATGGAATAGCAAAACATAAATACATAGGACACCTTCAAAGTTCATAAGGGTGACTAGATACAAATAATTTAAGAACAAGCAATACCATAATTATGAATCAATCAACAAGTTTTGGTACAATGCACATTGAACTAAGAATGACAACTATGCTCTCTTAATTGGTGCATAAAGATAGAAGATGGAGACTCAACAAAAAGTAAAAAAGAAAGACCCTTCGTAGAGGGAAGTAGGGATTTCAAGTTTCATAAAGATCTTCCAAAAAGTATGGTACTTACTAGCTTTGAGTTCTCATTGCCCCTATCATAAGCATCTTGAAGTGATTAAGGTTAAAGTGAGACAAATATGAGTTATATGCTTGACAAATCACAAGTTGAAAATCTCATGCCCCTTGAGTACGAGGGTCGTTCCTCATGCTACTCAACTTTAGTCACAAACAAGTTCTTGTCATTGTAAGTATATGTGTATCATAGAGAACCTCCAACGGGGTACCCCTTGCCCCATGCCACAGGAGCTATCCCATATCGAAATGACAAGGCAACAAACAATGAGCATCTCAGCGACCTTTTTATTTACCATGAGCATGGTTTTTATTTTATTTTTCTTTTTTCTAAAGATGTTTCATAGATTGCTCACTATGGTTATGCTGCAAGTTTCCACCATGATTAGGCATGGCTTAAGCTAGCCGCCCAAGCGTTTCTCTAACACATATACAAAACTCCATGGACTTACAAGCTCCCCTTTTATTTCACACCGCCGACATCCATAAACAAAAGAACATGATATCAACTGAATAAATATGTACAGATGTTGAAAGCATTCCCCATGACAGCATGGTTCTGCTAACTCCAAACTTATAACTTGCAAGCATATAAGCAACATAGATGGGCACAATGGTTCAAGTTTATTAAGTGCAACAAAAAACTGTGCCATCAAGTTCGTGAGAGCTTTAATCACTAATTTTCACATAACAAAAATTTAATTTGGAAGATAGATAAAACATGAACATACTTGGAATGGTGTAACACACCATGCATAGGAGTTTATATTGGACTCTTTGGAATAACTTGGTTTCTTGGGAGCTGGATGCACGAGTAGAGCTCATACTTAGTACAGGTGGAGGCTAGCAAAAGATTGGGAGCAACCAACTAAGAGAGCAATAATGGACATAATCATGCAAAGCGACAAAACATTATTAATTAAAGCATAAAGTGATATCACAAGTCAAAAACTAAATGATCATAAAGGCTAAGGTGACTGGTTCATAGTCTTAACATGGTGTAAGCATGTGCCAAGTCAACCCAAATAAAGCATCAAAGGAGAATACGATAATATGATGCTTTTGTATGCTAAAACACACGATTCTTTCATGGCACATTAAGGAATCTCAGTTGTTTGAAACAAGTCATGCTACAACAATAATCACTAAGCATATGGTCAAAGCAACATCTAACATGACATGATAAAGTCTAAGTCACAGTCAAAACAAGCTTCCTTTTGTACCACTACAAGCATAAAACTTTCTACTCTTTTCCAACACCAATCGACTTATTTTAAACAACTCACAAATATAATAATCAATAAAGATCAGAGAGGCTGTCTCGCTTAACTACAAAGAATAACTAAAAAGTTCTAATAAAAAATAATAAGAAAACTAAAGCTAAACGCAGTGCTAGAAAAAGTGAACACTCACAGAACAATAAGAGTGAAAACTAGAGTGTTCTAGGCAATAAAGAGCTAGGTGTGACTTCTCCAAAATATGTGTGTTGGGGTCCGACCAACTTATTACAGCAAACAAAACAAAACAAAAAACAAAAACAAAGACGCTCCAAGAACAACATATAGTGCATGAAGCAAAAATAAAGTGCCTTGAAAGAAGACCTGAGATTTTTTGTCGATGAAGATGGGGATGCCCAGGCATCCCCAAGCTTTGGCACTCGTACTTTTTGAATATTTATTGGGGTGACACGGGTGTCATCGCCAAGCTTGAGATTTTGTCCATACTTCATCTCATCACATCATTCTCTCCCTACACTTCAAAATTTCCTTCATACAAAACTTCACACAATCTTCATTAGCAACATTAGTGTATTCAAGATAATAAGCCTTTGGGTTCAGTTTCAACTCAAGTAAAACTTCCATTAAAACATAATCAACTGTAGCAACTCCTTTTAAAATCTCAAATGATCAAAGAGAACTCAAAAAGAAACCGATTAAGAGGCAAATGCAAGTAATGGCAGAAATCTATCAAAATAGGTCAGTAGGTAAAATACCGATTTTTTCGAAAATATTATGTTGCTCAAATCTAAAAGTGCAAAACTAATAAAAGTTGGGTAAATACCAGGGGCACGGACACAACAAAAAATTCAGCTCAAACCGACGTACTGAGATTTTTCACGATTTTTACAGTGAAGCACAAAAATCTGTTTCAGGACAATAACTTCCCCAAATCTTACTTCCCTGTCATTAGAGGCTATTCTTGGCACAAAAACCAAACAAAAAGGATAAGGAGAGGTTATTACAGAGGCAATAACCAACAAGACTCACAAATATAAAAACTTACTGAAAATAAAATATGGGTTATCTCCCAAGAGTGATTTTCTTTAACGCCTTTCAGCTAGGTACAGAAAGCAAAATTAAGTATTTTCAAATGAAGAAGCATCAACATCAAAATTTGTTCTAATACGAAAATTAAAAGATAGCTTCTTTCTTTTTCTAGGGAAGTGTTCTATACCTTTCTTGAGTGTAAATTGATATTTAATGGTGCGTTCTTTCATATTAATAATGGCACCAACAATTCTAAGAAAAGATCCTCCCAAAATAATAGGACAGGAAGCATTGCATTCAACATCCAAAACATAGAAATCAACGGGGACAAAGTTATGGTTAATCATAATAAGAACATCATTAATTCTCCACATAAGTTTCTTTTTAGCATTATCATCAAGATGGACATCCAAATAACAATCTTCCAATGGTAGTAAATCAAGCATATCATAAATTTTCTAGGCATAATAGAGACACTAGCACAAAGATCACATGAAGCTTTGAAGTCAAAATCATTTACTTTTATTTTAATGATGGGCTCCCAACCATCTTCTAATTTCCTAGGAATTGAAGTTTCATGTTTCAATTTTTCTTCTTTAATTTTCATGAGAGCCTTTGTAATATGTTTTGTAAAAGCCATATCCATAGCAATAGCATTAGGACTTCTAGAAAGATTTTGTAGGAACATAATTACTTCAGAAATATTGCACCCATCAAGATCAAAATCAAAATTATAATTCAAAGTAGTAGAACTATTGTTTCCCATATTTTATAAAAATAGCATTTTTATTGGAAAATGTTCCATTGGGTTTAGGCAATGTTGCATAAGAAATGGGTACTTTAGGTGGTTTTCTAGCATCAACATTACTAGTGGTGGTAATGGTACAAACTTTAGTCATACTATTATTTCTAGCAATTTCATCTTCTCTTTCCCACCTAGCATGCAATTCAGCTAACATCCTAACATTTTCATCAATTCTAACTTGTATGCCATTCAAAGTCTTGCTTTCTTTAACATCATGAGGCATAACCTTTAATATAAGAAGTTCAACATCATGGGCAAGGCTATCAACTTTAGAAGCAAGATCATCAATTTTTCCAAGCCTTTCCTCAACAGTCTTATTGAAAGCAGTTTGTTTACTAATAAAATCTTTAATCATGACTTAAAGTTCAGAGGGTGCACTTCTATTGTTGTTGTATGAATTTCCATAAGCATTACCATTATTATAAGGATATGGTCTATAATTGTTACTACTAAAATTATTCCTTTAAGCATTGTTGCTAAAAATATTACTTCTAATAAAGTTCACATCAACTTGCTCTTCCTGAGCAACCAAAGAGGCTAAAGGAACATTATTTGGATCAATATGAGATTTTCACTAACAAGCATAGACATAATAGTATCAATTTTATCACTCAAGGAGGACGTTTCTTCAACATAATTTACCTTCTTACCTTGTGGATCTCTCTCAGTGTGCCATTTAGAATAATTAATCATCATATTATCAAGGAGCTTTATTGCAGCACCCAAAATGATGGTCATAAAGGTATCTCCATCAGCCGGATCCAACAGATTTCTTGAAGAAAAATTTAGTCCTACATAAAAGGTTTGGATAATCATCCAAGTAGTCAGTCCATGAGTGGGGCAATTTTTCACTAAAGATTTCATTCTTTCCCAAGCTTGAGCAAGTTCATTATCAAATTGTTTAAATTTTATTATGTCACTTCTCATGGATATAATCTTATCAGGAGGATAATATTTTCCAATGAAAGCATCTTTGCATTTAATCCAAGAATCAATACTATTTTTAGGCAAAGATAGCAACCAATCTTTAGCTCTTCCTCTTAAAGAGAAAGGAAACAATTTAAGCTTAATAATATCTCCATCTACATCCTTATATTTTTGCATCTCACAAAGTTCAACAAAATTAATAAGGTGAGCAACAACATCATCAGTACTAGCACCAGAAAATTGCTCTTTCATAACAAGATTCAGCAAAGCAGGTCTAATTTCATAGAAAGTAGCTTCAGGAACAGATGGAGAAATAGGTATGCAAATGAAATCATTGTTGTTTGTGCTAGTGAAGTCACACAACTTAGTGTTTTCAAGAGTAGTCATTTTTGCAAGATTAAAGCAAACCAACAGAAACTAAAGTAGAAACTATTTTTTGTGTTTTTGATAAAAGGAAGCAAACCAGCAGAAATAACAACTAAGGTAGGAACTATTTTTTGTGTGTTTTTTATAAAAATAAGTAAACCAACCAAAAAAAACTAAGCAAAACAAAAACAAAGTAAAGAGATTGGTTATGAGAGACTCCCCTTGCAGAAAATTCTTACTCTCAGAAAAGCTTGTTGACGAGTTGGAAGAGATTGAAGTTGTCATGTATCTCTCCGGCAATGGCGCCAGAAAGTCTTGATCTGGCTCGGTTACTGTAGAGCAAGGTATGAGGAGCACATCAACAAGTTTTCCCTCAGTTGTGAAACCAAGGTTATCGAACCAGTAGGAGAAAGGAAACATCTCCCAAGGTGTTGCTAGAAATGTGGAACCTGCACAACACAACCACAATACTTTGCCCCAACTTACAGTGAGATTGTCAAGCTCACCGGTTTGCTGAAAACAAATGATTAAACGTATAGTGTGGAAGAAAGTAATTTCTTGTAGTAATTGCAGAAAGTAAACAATAGAGAGTAGATTGAATATCAGTGGGAAGGAATGGACCGGGATCCACAATTCACTAGATGTGTTTCTCCCTAAGATAAATAGCATGTTGGGTGAACAAATTACAGTTGGGCAATTGACAGATTGAGAATGCATAACAATGCATGTACATGTCATGATGATTTCTGTGAGATTCGTTTGGCCATTACAACATAATACATAGACCGTAATCCAACTGCATCTATGACTAATAAGCCATCTTCAGGTTATCATCCGAACCCCTTCCAGTATTAAGTTGCAAGCAACAGATAATTGCATTAAGCAAAGTGTGTAAAGTAAACAATACATCTGTCTTTGGACAAAGGATTGTTGTTTTCTCCCTAGTAGCAACAACACATCTACAACCTTAGAGGTTTCTGTCACTCCTCCAGATTACTAGAGGCATGAACCTACTATCGAGCATAAATACTCCCTCTTGGAGTCACAAGCAACTACTTGGCCAGAGTAACTACTAGCAACGGAGATCATGCAAGATCACAAATAACATAGACATGATAGAATCAATAATCAATCTTGACGTAGTACTCAATATCCATCGGATCCCAAAAAACACAACATGTAGGATTACAAAAAGATGATCTTGCTCATGATAGGCAGCTCACAAGATCTAAACATGATAGCACAAAAGAGGAGAAACGGCCATCTAGCTACTGCTATGGACCCATAGTCCAAGGATGAACTACTCACGCATCACTCCGGAGGCTGACATGGTGATGAAGAAGGCCTCCAGGGTGATCTCCCCTCTCCGGCAAGGTGCCGGGAAGAGCTTCAGATCCCTCCCGATCTAGGGATGATGGTGGCGGCGACTACGAACTTTTTTGTGGATTTCTGATCAGGTACTTAGGGTTTTCTCCTCGGGGTGTTTATATAGGCGAAGGGGCAAGGTCGGTGGACGCCTGAGGGGACCACACCATAGGGCAGCACGGCCTAGGGTGGACCCGCGTGGCCCTGGTGTGGCTGCCTCGTGGCGCTTCTTCGTCTCCCCTTTGTACTCCATGTAGTGTCTGGAAAAATAGGAACTTTGACTTTGGTTTCGTCCAATTCCGAGAATATTTCCTTACTAGCTTTTCTGAAACCAAAAACAGCAGAAAACAGGAACTAGTACTATGGCATCTTGTTAATAGGTTAGTTCTAGAAAATATATATAAAATGCCTCAAAGTGTAGACAAAACATAAGATAGTTGATACAAAACAAGCATGGAGCATCAAAAATTATAGATACGTTTACGACGTATCATACATGCACCCACCCCTATGAACGCACACACGCACACCGTACCCCTATGAGCACTTCCGAGAGACTGAGTTGGCGGATCGAGTGTTGAGATTGACGAAGTCAGCACGGGTGCCTCGCTGTCGACGGGAACGTCGCCTCCCACTGAAAGAATATTCCTCCTTTTGTGCAACACATCGTCAAACCTGGGGTTTTAAACTCTGGTGGGCTGGAGGTACAACCATCCTCCTAGCCACCCAACCACAGGTTGGTTTGCTATTATTGTGGTGAGTACTTCATTTGCTGCTATTATGTGGATGATATTATTGTGGTGAGTTCTTCATATGCTACTATTGATCTTCTTCTTCATCAGTTGGGTACTTCATTTGCTCTTAAGGACCTCGGTGAGCTTCATTATTTTCTTGGTATTGAGGTTTCATGGTCTTCTCTTGAGTGAACATAAATATGCCTCTCAGCTTTTGCGTCGTGCTGGCCTCTTAAAGTGTACCCCTACTACTCCTCCTATGGCTTCTTCAGATAAGCTATGTTCTACCAATAGTACTCTTCTCTCGACATAGGAGTCTACTCGCTATCGTAGTGTTGTTGGGGGTCTACAATATCTTACCATGACCATACCTGGTCTGTCATTTGCTGTGAAGAAGGTATGCCAGTATCTTCATGCTCCTCGTTGTACACACTGGTCTGTGATGATGGCGCTTCATTGATATGGGAGCGCTTCGTCGGGAAACCCCAAGACCAAGGTATGAAGCAACACAAGAGCAAGTTTTCCCTCTGTAAGAAACCAAGGTTATCGAACCAGTAGGAGGAAGGAAACGTCTCAAAGGTGTTGCAAGCAACTTGGAAACCCGCACAACACAAACTCAAGACTTTGCCCCAACGAACAGTGAGGTTGTCAATCTCACCGGTTGCTGTAACAAAGGATTAACTGTATGGTGTGGAAAGTAATAGTGGTTTGCAGCAAGTAAACAGTAACAGTGGAAGATGTATCAATGGTAAAGATTAGACCAGGGTCCATAGTTCACTAGAGGTGTTCTCCTTAGATAAACAAACACGGCATGCTGGGTAAAGAAATTACAGCAGGGCAATTGACAGGACTGAGAAAGGCATAATAATGCAATACTAGACATCAAGATCCTATGAGATTCGATTGGGCAATACAACAGGATACATAGACCGCCATCCAACTGCATCTATGACTCGAAGTCCACCTTTGGGTTATCATCCTAACCCCCTCCAGTATTAAGTTGCAAGCAACAGACATCTGCTTTAAGCAAAGTGTGTAAGGTAAACAATCCACTTGTTCCATGAACAAGAGACCGTTGTTTTCTCCCTAGTGGCAACAACATATCTACAACCTTAGAGATTTTTGTCACTTCCCTTAGATCAAATAGAGGCATGAACCCACTATCGAGCATAAATACCCCCTCTTGGAGTCACTAGCAACTACTTGGCCAAGATAGCTACTAACAACGGAGAGCATGCAAGATCACAAAGAACACACACATGATAGAATCAATAGGAAAAAACCATTAATCAATCTAACTAGAATCATCAAACTCTAATCATCAAAATTAGGGTTAACAAAAACTTTTCCAATTAAAAATAGGAAAGCATTCATATGTGTATGCATTACAATTTGGATTCTTTTGAAGTGCCATGATTATGTGTTTCTTTGCTTGTAAAATGATTCTTAGGTGAAATAAACATCATCTAAACAATCCCCACACTTTTCCCAAAGACAAATAAATCAAAACAAACAAATTAAGTGAATGGTCACTTTGGCCAAATTAACTCACATGCCTACTTTGGCTATCTCTAACTTTCAGAAATTAACAGAAACTTGTTTGGATCTTTGCACCCCTTGATAGTACTCATAACAAAGTACCAAGGCCCACCTTGTGATCATCCAGAAACATTCAAATGCATAGTTTAAATGACAGTTTAAAATTGAATCTATTTCATATGGGAAGATCCCACTTTTTCAAAAACCCCTCAAACCAAGTCAACTTTCAAAACCCAAGCATCTACAGACTCACCAGCACATGCCTAGCACACCCACCAAAAATAATTTCAAAATTCAAAACTTGAGTTCATGCGGCCATTTCATCAAACACCTTGCAGATACAAATCAAACAAATCCTAAACACTATAGTGTGCAGTGATTCTGGCCTAACTTGTTCCCTCTCTGGACACCACTAGCCTTAGTAGATTATCTAACAATCTTAACTAATCTCTAGCACTACTGTAAGCTGGCCATTGTCATCAATGGTGAGCAGGCTGAGTGCACCATTGCCACCCCATAGTCGACAGCAAGCTATGATCCACACTAGCCTCGCCAACCTTGTCTGGGAGCAAGCTAGCACCCCACCGCCACACTCCCTGTCCCAGCCGCGAGCAATGCCAGCCCCTGGACCACACGCACAGACCATGCCAAGCCGCTCTGCAAGCATGCCGAGAGCGCGCCCCGTGCGCCACGCTCGACAGACGACCACAGACCGCGCGCCGCTATCGCCGCGTGCACGCGTGATCACCATCATCCCAGCAACCCCGCAGACATGCCCGTTCGCCGCCGCACGGACCACGCGCGCTGTGCGCCATTAAAACTCCCGTCGGGCATGCTCAGAGCACCGCAGCATTCCGACCGATCAGCACCACCCCACGCCTCTCCGCCATGTCGTTGAGCTTCGCCAGGGAGCACATTACCGCCCCTACCGTCGCCCACGCCGATAGCCCTCTGTGCCGTCAACCACGACGAGCTCAGCCCGCGCCCGTCGGTCCCCTCTCGCCACTATAAATAGAGGCCTCCCCCGCTCGAATTCTTCACACCACCTCACTCCCCTCACCTCACTGATCGTTCCACCCCATTCCCGGAGCAAGGCGAGCAGCGCATCGCTGGAATTGCGCCGGAGCAGGCCGCCTCTAGAGAAGAAGGGCGTCGTCGATTTCGTCCACCCCAGGAGGAGCTACCGGTACCAGGAGGTTCGCCGTCGTCGACTTCGTCGTTCGCCCGCATCGCCGACCTTCGCCTGAGCCCCGGTGATCCCCCGACGACCCCCACTAAGCCGCTAGGGTTCAAACTCACCAGTGACATGTTCATCGTTGATGATGACCCTCAGCCGTTGATCTTACTTCTAATCCAACGCACCACATCGCCCCGTACCGCTTCGCGTTTAATGATTCACGCGTGAGAACCGCCGTCATTATTCGCCCGCATGTGAGTGACACTGGGCCGACCCAATAACCCTTCCCGCGCAGCCCACTCGTTTGAATTTAGCCTTTTCTTTTTAAGTTCAAACATGGTTCTGTACCTAGTTTCAAAAATCAACCCAACTCGATTCAGTGAACCAAATTGAATGAAACCAATTTTGTTAGAAAGATATTGAAATGATCAATCCAAGCCCGTTGGATTCAAATCATTTGAATCTATAGATCAACCTTGGTAAAAATAACAAGGCAGAAGCTTTTCTGCATTCAAACATTTTTCAAATTTAAACCATAATAGCCTTTGAGTTGATTCCAACTCTCAAAAATCACATTTGATCATACCTTTCAGAATATATAAAAACATATGGGTTTACTTACATAAATAATGTTCAAGTAATAAAAGAATGCCACATAGACATTTTTAGTCACTTATTTAATTAAAATAAAAGGTTAAACTTTATTAAATTGTGACACCACTTTAAAACACATTCCCATGTACTGAAATATGTGGTGATGACATGTGTCAACATGATCCCATGTTTGCTTTGGAGAATATTAAATCTTAAGTAGTTTTTCAATGAGTAGAAATTACTTTTCCAAAAATAAATAAATAATGCAAGTGCTTTAATCTTGAATGGTAGTGATGATGCTAGATCATCTATAGAACCCTTGTGTGTGATGATTGAAAGTAGTTAAGTATTGTTTGGTGATTGTGTACCTCGTATTTATTCATAGACGCTAGTACCGACCAAGGATACGAGGAGGAAGGAGGTACTACGAAGAAGAAGCCGAGGAGAACTTCAACCACTGCTCTACACAAGACAAGCTAACACTTGCAAGATACTCTACTTTAGCAAGCCTTACTAATCAAGTTGACATATGCAAGCTATTAACCTTGCAAGCCTAATACTACTAGTTGATTGAGCAAACTAACACTTGCAATTATGAAAGTTAGATAACCTATGCAATGAACTAAGCATGCTTGGTTAGACACATTTGATCCTAGTTTTACTTGCAAGCTTTATACTTTATTTATTTATCAAAGCTCTTACCTAGAGTTTACTTGAGTAAAGTGTAGATATTAGAAAGATAATTGAAGGTTGCATAAAGAGCATAAAACTTGGCCTAAGTTAGATAATCTTTATGTCATCCTAAGGCATGAGATTGAACTTAGTTAAACTCCACTAGTTTACCACCCCTCATTAGTACTTACCCCCACTTGTAGATGCTAGTGCTAAGAATAAAACTTGATCAACTTTAGATGGGAATACTTGGTGGAAAAATGGTTATGAAAACCTTGGAATGATGGATCATTCTATTGAGATGTTTTGACATGTGTTTCCGAACACCAGATGATTTGGATGATAAAAATATTGAGGCATGAGTCTTAGCCCTTTATAAAACTGATGGTTGTCTGGATGCGATACCATTCCAATTTTACCGTACAACCACAATACCCGAGAATTGGGTAGGGCTTGACTAGAAACTTATATACCTTATTATTGGTTCCCTCACGGCCAAGGTCTGAGCTGAGGCTACCTTGTGAAGATTGTCCACCTGTGTAGTACCCAAGATGACAGTTGGTCATGGTTGGGAGGCCAAACTCATAGGAGAGGTGCTTATACTAGGGCGTGTAATTAAAAGGTTAGGATTAATTATCCGCATACTGAGTATGGTGAATTCAGGATTTTTTCCTGACGGATGTATCGAATGTTGTGGTGAAAATGTACAATCTCTGCAGAGCGTCAAACTATTCGAATAGCCGCGTCCGCGGTTATGGACAGTTGGAGTGGCCATACTATTCTCCCGTCAGATGTTTTCAAAATGACTTGTGAAATGGATTGAGATTTTGACTTGACCACAACAGAGTTGTGATATGAAATACAAGTTCCCACTTAGATTTTATAAAATTTCAACTAGCTTTTCTTGCTTCTAAACTTAGTAGAGATAAATATGGCTTTTTGCAAAATAACCCTAGAGCTTAGTGTCCTACTACAAAAACCCCTTTAACTGTTAGTATTAGTTTGCGAGTACTTAAAGGGTACTCATGGCTTTGTCCCTGGCTATTCCCGTGGCCAGACTATGAAGAGGAGTACCAGGAGGAAGGACCCCAGGAAGGTTACGACAACTAGGATCATCTCCCATCGTCAGCATTGCCCGTGACCCCGAAGATGGAGCTTCTCCTATACTACCGTTATTATTACGTATTCCGTTGCTTGAGTTGTATTAAGAACTGGATCATGAGATCCTTATTTGTGTAAGACCTTATGTATTGTTTGTAATGGATGATGTACTGTGGTATCCAATTCTGTTATGTCTCGCAAAAATGGTAATCCTAGGATTACGATGTATGGCATAACAGGCATCTGAGATTAAAAATCCGGATGTTGACAACCTCAGAGCGTAGACAAAGCAAAGAAAAGTAGATACTAAACAAGTATGAAACATAAAAAATTATAGATACGTTTCCGACATATCAGTCTGCTAAAGCGTATTTTGCGCTATGTTCAGGACACTTTGACACATAGATTGTTGTTATGACGACCTACTTCGTCAGCTGATCTTTTGTTAGCATTTTCTGATGCGGATAGGGCTGGTAGTTCTGATGATCGACGATTAATGGGGGGCTATGCAGTCTTTTATGGCGGTAACCTCATTGTTTGGAGTGCTTACAAACATACCACTGTCTCTCGGTCCAGTACAACGTCTAAGTATAAGGCGCTTGCTAACTGCAGAGTTGATTTGTGTACAAACTCTTCTTGCTCAACTTGGAGTTTCTCAGAGTAGTCCACGTATCTTATAGTGTGACAATATTGGAGCAACATTTCTTTCGTCGAACCCGGGTTTTCATACTCGTACTAAACACATTGAAGTGGATTATCATCTTGTTCGAGAAAGGGTTGCTCAGAAGTTGCTTCAGATATGCTTCATATCTTTCAAGGATCAGCTAGCAGACATATTCACTGAACCTCTACCATTGCCATTATTTGAGACGTGTAGATCCAATCTCAATCTTTCTAGCTCGGTTGAGATCGAGGAAAGGTGATAAACTGTAGTTGTTTTAGTATATTCCGGTTATTGTACAAACCCAACCATACACTAGTTGTTGTACCCCTGTACCCTACTATATATATACATGACACACGCTGGACTTTGTTCTGTGCAATACTTTCCAAAACAATCTACTCCAATTTTTACTTCATATCCTTACCCACCGGATCGATATCGATGGATAAAAATTGCCATCCATTACTGCAAGCCTATGAGACCAACAGCAAACCAAAGGGAGAAAATAATCAGGAGAAAAACGAAACGGAACGGAGTCAGAGAGCAGAGTGAGAGAGGGAGAGCCAGGAGGAAGGGAGAGAGTCAAGAGGAACAAACTACAATATCGAGACCGAGACGGAACGGAGAACGGCACCAGCAACACAGACAGAGCCCGACCAAACACAGCAGCCAGCAAGCCTCAAACCTCGCATCACCACCTCCACCCCCGTGGCAGCAGCAAGCCACCACCGGCCAGCCGCCGCCGTCGCCGCTGCAGCAGCAGCTGCGCACCACTCGAATCTCCCTGCCGCTGCAAGAGAAGCACGTCCCCGCGGCAGCGCGCCTCAGCAGTCCGAGCAGCAGCGGCGCGGGGTGCTCGGCTGGAGATCGCTTCCTGCAACAACCCCTGCCTCCTCTCCTCCTCCACGCCCGGGGGGGCGCGCGCGCGTGCGCTAGCCAAGGTGAGAGCTCACTGTCCCCGGCCCAATCCCCTCCGTCTCGATCCGCGCCCACGCGCGCCGCGACCGGCAATGGCGGGGCGCGTCGCATGGCGCCCAATGGCGGCTTTTGACTCGCCAGCGAGGCTCGTGGTTGGTGATTCGGGCGTCGGGGAGTTCGAATTCGGGGACAAAATTCCTAGCTCCCTGTGGGAATTGGGGTGGTCCGTGCTGGATCAAAGGGGCGAGCTGGGATTTAGTTTGAGTGGCGCACTGACGCGGTGGCGCAGGTCTCGTCGTCCGGTGGAGGTCTGATGCGGGTTCTTTGCTTGCTGGATATTTCCTTACTTTGTGCGTGGAGGTGAGCTTCGAAGTTTGAATTTGGTGCGAAACCCTAGCTTTCTTTACCATTTGGATTGAGGTCTCGCGGATTGGATGAGAGGAGGTCGACTTCGTCTGAGTTGGTGAAATAGTGTGAATAGTGTTTGCTCACTCAGTCGGTGCCCTGTGGCGTGGGTTCTCTGTTTTGGTGGACTTTGAATGGATTGCTTCAGCGCAAAGCCCACATTTCACTCATTTGTTGGAGTTAGGAGAAACTGGGTTGGAGTCAAAGGAGACCTTGATGCATCTGCTTTGAAGAGTTCCTTTTGCGGTTTTGTGGGCATAAGCTTATGTTATGTTGCTCAGGCGGCAGGTGATCTTGGTTTGAGTTTCTGGATTGTTGTCTGAGTCAGTGGATTCTTAATCTGAAGGTGTAATGTTACTCTACAAGTGCAGTGTGCATAAAGCGGCATGGTCAGATCAGGGAAATTTGCTTCTGTATTATTCTGGTTTAAGTCTTGTTTGGAAGAAGTTACTCTCCTTTTTCGTTTGTAGCCGACCCGCGTACAATTTCAGTGTAACCAGTAGTAACATAATTCTGTTTCCTTCCAGTTGATGATTTAACAGTGTTGAGCCCATGATGCACAAAACTGGTGAAAATGCCTTTTGTCTTGTATTGTTTAACATAGTTTTTTGGGTGAAGCTCATCAGTTGTGCGTACTTTGTCTGTTTTAAGATCTTTTTTTGTGATGTTTTACCGAAATCCAAAACATAACAAGTCCATTCTGCTACTATGTTAAATCATTTTTTGTGTTTTTAAGATGCACATTAAATTTATTTCATCCACGTTTGTACATGTACTGTAGCGAGTTTCTAACTGTTCTGTTTGTGCGCGCTAGTGGGGTGTGTCGTGTGTGAATAGGTGGGGCAGGGAGGGGGCATCAAGGTAAAGTTCTATGCCTATTCACTATTCTTGGATAGTCGCATGGTCTACTGACATTTTTTTCTTTTCTTATTACTCTACACTCTTCTTGTTAATTTGTTATAGTCCTAATCAGTAACACAGTTCTGTTTCTCTCCAGTTGATTATTTAACACTCTTGAGCTCTTGATGCACAAAACTGGCAAAAAATGTCTTTTTTTCCTGTACTTCTCATAAATCAGTCTTTTGAGTGAAGCTCATCAATTGTGTGTACTTTGTTTGTTTGAAGCTCTTATTTGTGACGTTTTACCGAAATCCAAAACATAACAATTCCATTTTGCTACTATGTTAAATCATTTTTTATCTTTTTAAGATGCGCATTAAATTTATTTCATCAATCATTGTACAGGTACTGTAACGTGTTTCTTGCTGTTGTGTTTGTGTGCGCTTGAGTGGGGTGTGTGATAGGTGGACAGGAAGGGGAGGGGCATCTAGGTAAAGTTCTAAGCTGATTCACCATTCATGTATAATTGCATGGCTTATTGACATTTTCTTCATGCTTTTTCTACACTCATGCTTGTTATAGTCCTAACTCAGATACTTGTTCAATGCAGTAATTGTTGGTGAGAGGGCTGCATATCAAAGAGGGATTGGAGGAAGATTACAATATTCTCTGGATATCTTGTAGTTATACTTTCTGGTTCAACTGTATTTACATGGAATTTCCTTCCTAAGAGATGCCGTCATCTAAGCCACCATCAGTGCCACCGGCACCAAGCCTGCAACTATTACCACCATCTGCGGTACGACAGAACAGTCGTATTGACCTTTGTGAGATCAAGTCCAAGATTGTTAAGAAGATTGGGCCAGATCGAGCAAAGAAGTACTTTCAACATCTGGAAAGGTTCTTGTCATCAAAATTGAGCAAAAATGAGTTCGATAAGCTCTGTCTTGTGGCACTTGACCGTGAGAACCTCCCATTGCACAACCATCTCATCCGTTCTGTTCTCCTCAATGCCTGTGCGGCAAGTGGGCCACCAGCTATTAATGCGTCTAGGATAGCTGGGGATGTCACCTGTTCAGAACATACACTGGTCCCCCCTGTCTGGAATGGTGACGCTTTAAGCAAGCATGTGAAAGACAAACAATCATTGGGCAGAAGTGTAAACGCATTACCACAACATTCATCACTGAGTCATGGTGAGACTATTAGTAGGGAGAATGGTGCTCCAAATTTGATTGGTCTGAGGAGACATATACAGGTTCAGCAAACTGAGCATGTGGAGCCACTTACCAAGCGATCATGTGCGGGTAAGGCACTATTAAATAATCAAGGCTCTCTGCATAGCAATGGACCTTCTGCTATAGATGCTAGAGAAACCTTGGGAGGAGAAACTATACGTCGTGCCCAACTTCCAGTGCAAGCTCCAATTGGGATTCAGTTTGGTGCTGCTAATTTGACTCGAAAACCTTCAGCCCTTGCTTCTGTTAACTCAGATGATGATTCTGTTAGTTGTTATGACAATGCTGAACTATGTGATACTTTGTCCCTGAGAAAGAAAATGGAAAAAACGGCACAAGAGGAAGGATTGGAAGGGGTCTCAATAGAGTGTGCTGATTTGTTGAATAATGGAGTTGATATGTTCTTGAAGCAATTGATTGGATCTTGTGTTGAGCTTGTTGGAGCAAGATCTCAACATGGTAAACTAAGCCATGCTGCATTGAAGCAGCAGTTGTCCCGTAAGTTAATAAATGGTGTATCACTGCAAAATCATGCCCATGTGCATGGTGGGATTATAGCTCCAGGCACTTCTAACTCAATCTCAATGCAAGACTTAAAGGCGGTGTCGGGGCTAAACCCTCGTCTGCTTGGTGTTAACGCATCTGAGATTCTTGAGAAGATCAATTCACATGACTGATTGGGTCGAGGAAGTTGGGGTTTTCATTCAAGATTGTACCAACTTGATACTGTCTCTTGCTTCATGGCCATTGTATTCAGGTCATAACTTGCTCGCGGTTGGTGGAACCTGGAGAAGGCAGGCAGACTTTCTAGTTTGTACAGTATGCTGATAATGCTGTATCTAATCTTCTGGGCAATATTTTTGAAATACTCAAAGCTTCCACTTATCTTCTAGAAAGCTACAGGCTGTGCAAGCAGACCCATCCATTGTCTGCATCTAAGCACCAGTGAAAATGCATAAGTGCTTCACACAGAACTATGGTGCAGGGCTCCAAACGAATTGAGGAGCCAGACTCTGTAAGTGTTTCTGCACTAGTATGTGCTTTTCACTTGTTACATTTGTAGCATAGATAGAAAAGTAACTGATCATTATTTGCACTCAATTTTGTTTCAGTGATGTTAGAAATAGAAACTATTTATCAGGAATATACAGAAAACAGTTATAATGTTCTTGTCCGATAATATTCCTCTTCGGAACTGATGGGAACTATGTTAAGGAATAAACTGACTGCTGTTTTTATCCAAGTATTGAGGCAGAGAAGTTGTACTCCCTCCGATCCTAAATAAGTGTTGCAGTTTTGAACTTGAGCTAGTTCAAACTGTGACACTTATTTAGGATCAGAGGGAGTAACATAAAACGGTGGATTACCATTTTGTTAGTAACACTTATTTATGTCCCGGTTGTGACGCCTGCTTTTGTTAGATCTTGTATTCTTTTGTTCTATTCGACGGAGTTTATTTTGTTTTGAGTGCTATAGGATGTAGTTACCCTGGTCTGGTTGCGCAGTTTGTACTTAACTGTTCTCCTTACTCGCATAAAGTTGTCATCTGTGCTTAACCGGTCATTTCATAAGTAAAAGAAATGCTGTTTGAGAATTAGAAATTAGCTGATGAAGAGCATTTAAATGAGGATAATTTGTCAAGATTAGGAGGTATCCACTTTAAAAGTGCATAATGCATAAATATTCCCGAATAGCCAAAATCAATAAAACGACAAAAAACGTCGTATGGGCTTTCTGTTGGCACCATTAAAATGGAAACTATTGTAGTAATGGGAAGGCAGAACATACCAAACTGTAGTTAATTAAGGTTGAAAGTGGGGACTTATGTATGCACATGCAACTTGCTACATTTATACCAAATATTTGCGTATGTAGTAAATTTGTGAATCTTAATAGTTATGTAGCTTCTTGCTTAATGAGTATGCAGCAAATACTGTAGATAATATTACAAGAGTATCTGCATCATCGTCTGATGGAAGTTGCAGTCACTGTCACTGCAATGTTTCGTTGATGCTTAGATTTCTTACTGCTGCCTTACAGATTTCTAAATATGTTATGGACACGTTTAGTTTGTTACTTCATTCATTTCCTTCCATGGTTTTTTGTTGTCACAGGATGCATGTTAATATATAATAATCTTTGTTCTCTAATTCTTGTCGTCAATGAACAATAACCCTTGCCCTTCAGTATTTTTATGAACTTATTATGATATGCATTTGTTTTGGTATAAAATTATTCTTCTGTTAATTGATTGCACTGTAATAGAACACCACAAAAGAAAGCGTTCATTTCCACGTCATTTGTATTTGCATGAGTTTAAGTATCTTGTTTCAGCCTTAAATCATATTTTTGGTTTTGGTATGCAGTTCTTATTATATGTTAAGTTAGACGAGTGCTTTGATGCGTTAAATATGTCACAGGAGTAACTGTAAGGGCCCTTAGGCCTGATCAAGGTGTTCTTTGATATGTTCTTGCTTTTTATAATGATAACGATGGCTCCTCTTATACAGGGTGGGTGGGGGTAGAACGGAAAATTTGGAAAGTGCTTAAAAAAGGAAATATGAATGATAGGAAGTAACCACAATGAAACTAATTACCATTATACCTAAATTTGTGGTGCTGCCAGATGGTTTCATTTGCTGCTGTTGTGGCTTAATTGGCTCTCCATGTGCGCATGGAAATCCCCCCCCCCCCCCCTCGCTGTCAGCAGTCATCAAGTTGCAATGGTGGTTACAATTGCAGTCCTTGGTTTGGTAGACCCATCGTTGACTGTCATGATGTCAAGGTCAGGTTGCGCAAGCGGATAACAACACTTCCTCTTCTGTGTAGATGCTTTAGCATGGCTCGATGCCAAGGAATATATTAATGGCAGGAAAGATCTATGGAGTGATGGTAGTGTAAGAGATGCGATGATCTTGTAATCCTTTCTTTTGGAATCGGTGGCTCCACATTGCCAATGCCACAGGCACACCATAGCTAGCAGAGTAGACAGGAGCCATGAGACAGCAGTGATCTTGCTTTCCCTTGATAAAGCCACCTATTGTGTGACCAAAGTTCGCATTGCTGGCGGAAGAACCATTAATGGTGGGGGTGGCAATACCAAAACGAGTGGATGTTTTAGCCCTGGGGCCAATATCGGTTCCATGGCCTGTAATTCATTGAAGATCTGCTCTCCAAGGAAGCCTTTCCTATTGCTGCCACACTTGCGGTTAATTTGACGACCTTTGCTAGTAAACTTGATCGCGCTGTAATCAAGCCTCAGGATCATGGTAATGGAAAAGTGAGCAATACTATATTGTGACAGTCCCCCTCACATCTAGGCTCCTTGGGCTTATGATGTGGCCTCAAAATGGAAACTGTTAGTTTTTTCTTAAAATTGCACCAACCCAGTCTCGAACTTCAAACCTCTTGGTAGTTATATTCATACTATATTTCCTGGATAACCGGTACATCCAAAAGCTTAAGCCACCAAGAAACGGTGGGCAATGTACTAATGTAATGCACCTTGGGAAACTTCTCAGCTAAAGCATATGCCATAAAGCTTAAGTCACTCTCATCCCTCGCCGTGGTCTAAACAGTGCCACGATGGGTGGTGGCAAACTTCTCGGCGAGGGATGAGAGTGACTTGTTCTTTCTGTCTTGGTTAATCAAATCAGGATACAAGCTCCTTTATTTATAGGGATACTGTCTCTAGTGGACAGACATAAACAATGAAGAAATAGATAACTACAGAACATATAAATGGGAAATAGGTAACTAGGCAGCTTATAGTTCGCAACTCAAATTATGGCAGGTTTCTCTTTCTGCAGTGGACTAGTTGCTTCCACAGTTGAAGGCAGTGCTGCAGTTGAAACTTCAAGCGGCCGTTCTTCGCCACCATCATCTTTTCGGCATTCTCCTATATTCTTGCGTCCAACCAGGATTCCTTCATTGCTAGGGTTTGGTGAAGGATAATCAGCATTGGAAGCCATGGTGGCAGGTTCATTAGTGTAGGCTAGAAGTGAAGATACACGGTTTCATTATTTCTTTCTGGAAATAATAGCAAGTGCTTCTTTATATAGAGGTGTTAGAATGTAAAAGATAGAAACTGCATAGAAGAAATATGGAAGATGGCAACTAACGAAAAGGATTTTGTGAAAATAATTGTCCTACAATCTGAGTTAATGCATCTGCCATACGCTCTGATTTAGGGTTGTGGCACCTGGGTAGGGCCCTGTGTGCACATCACGTCACGCTTTGTAGCAGTGTCTGGGCAATGGCTACCCCAGCTACTCAGAATTCTTATTTTGACCTACTCCTATCCTTATTATCTATGGGTTTAGGTTTTGCATTTTATTATTTTTCTGTTTGTTGACGTTGAACACTTTCATACTAGTTAGCTTTTATCTTATCGTAATGTGCTCTTTCGAATCATTATGCCTTGAAGTTGGCGTGTATATTTACAATCTTTCATCTGGATTTTTTTTTTTAGTTTTTTTGCATGTTGATTCTCTTGATTTGCATCTAGTTTTGGAGGTACTGTTATATTGAATCTTGAAGTTGCAAAAGTTAGGATAGCATTATTGCCCTTCTGGGCAGTTAGTCCTGTATTGTGATGAAAAGTAGTGCTAGTATTAGTATCTGCAACTCTATCAGTAACTGAGACTAGCTATTTTAATCTAGTGCTGTTTTTTAGATTTATGTAATTGACTGGATACGCGTCTGTTTGAAGATGGAACCTTTGTATGCATGTTGTCGCCCTACTTTATGGATGTTAAGTATATATGGTTATATTTCTGTGATTCTTTCGTGTCTGAGTTGGTAAAGAACTTGACTTGTGGTTTGGAGCCTAATATGTTTGCACTTATTCTTTGAAGCTTCTAGGAGCTCATGCTGATAGCACCAAATCTGTAAATGGGCTACCTCCAGGATCTGCCCAGGTCTTTCTACGGCAAATGACACGAAGATGGTACAGAGCAAAATTTGATTGCTATTTCTTTCAACCTGGTTGCCTCCGCCACCAAAAGAAGTGGTGGGCATCTTTTCTCCAGGGTTCAGATTATGTGGGTTTTTGGTCAGTTTACTCCTGACCTGACAGGTGCTACAAAATTGCCATCTTGCAGCCCCTAATCTCAAAACTGTATCTGTCTTGGAGCATTCACGTACAGAAGAAATGCAATAAGAAGGCCGGCCTCCACCCAACAGTTAATACTGACTGCTGTGTGAGCATCCGTAGAGCTTAACAATCAATGTAACACGAGTATGCTTGTTGTAAAAAGGAAAAAAAGCAATGTAACATGTGTAGCGATTACTCAAGATATAGCTTCAGGAAGAAATCATCAGTGCAAAGCTTCATCACTGTAACATGTGTAGCATCACTCAGTATCGTGCCTCCAGGTGGCTTTATAGTACTCTGCAGAAGATGCAAGTTTCCGGAGGTTATCTTTGGTTCTGCAGCTCTGAATTTAAGCTTTCTCAGCCTACTAATTTTTTTTATGACTTTTTGCTTCGATGATAGTGGTTGTGGAGGAAGTGACGGGACATTTGTTTTTAGTAGTATTGCATTTACATCGACGTCAGCTGTAAATCATTAGCCAGGTGTAGTGTAGTCGTAGAGTTGCAATTATTGAGGCTCCAGCTGTGGATACTGTTGGACTGCGGCCACCGGTTTAGATGCTGATGCGTCTTGATGGAATGGTTGAAAATGACACTATTGTCGTTTTTCCTTATTACACTGACATAGTTTTTTTTAAGTACTCCCCCCTCTGTAAATTATACCATTGCAAACTTTTTTTAATATAAAGCCAATGGTATAAGTTTTAAGGCATATATCTCGTGCTCCCGCTGTTTTAAAATATAAGATGTTTTAGCTTTGTGAAGCAAATGTATCTAGATTTGTTTTAGTATATATAGTTTCACTTGGTTTTGGAGTGAATCTACACACTAGAAAGTTTAGGTATATTTTTTTTACAAATCTAAAACATCTTATATTTTGAAATGGAGAGAGTACTTATTTGCCAAAATTGGTGGTCATTTTTTTTTCTTAGACTGCGTGTGTGCCTGTTAAACTGAATTGGAGGGAGCCTTCAGCTAGTATTTTCAGCTGAATTGACCTCATAGTTAGTTCTTTTTTAATGTACTATTTGTCTTTGCACGTGGCAATAATCAGGAGTTACATCTAGGCAATCTGGCCTAAATGCCCCTACCCCCTCACCATCCTGATTTTGGTAGCGTTGTTAGCTACTAGTAGATGTTTGTTGCCTGGAGCAATTTCTGGCTTATATCTTCCAACATTTGGTGATGTATTTGGACGCTCTGTTTGCACATTAGGGAAGAGAGGAGATTCAGATTTGTCCACTTCAACATGATGCACCATCTTGCAGAATATTACTACTTCCTCTCGCCCATATTAATTGACTCAAATTTTCTAGATTTGAATGAATCTAGACACTAGTATATAGGTTCATCTAAATTTTGACAAATCCAAGTCAATTAATATGGACCGGAGGGAGTACATGATGACCATACACATCTATCAACAACTAACATTCAGGGGGGAGCACTGAATTCTAGTTTTCAGACCTTCCTGTCAGCATACACCAAAAAATCGTTCAACTCCACACCGATAACAGCAACAGCAAGCGCATCAAGGATTACAGTTATCAAGTCAGAAACAGAAACTCAACACGTCGAATACAACGGACCAAGAAAACCATCGCATAAACACTCAACACTTCAGGAATCGTGATGACATATATTGATGACAGGATGCAGCTCATCTCGAGATGGACAGACATGATAAGATCAAAACAATTATGCTGAGCGCTACTCCTTGAAGGACATGACGGTCTCGAAGGCCCCTACCAAGGCCTTCACCCTGCTCTTCCTCTCCTCCAGGAGCTTGCTTTTGGTTTCCTCGATCACGTCGTTGCTCTTCGGATCATCCTTCCTCCATGACTGAGCAACTTCGGTTCTGCTCGCCTGCGCTGCTGCCTTTGTTTGGGCCTCTTCCGTTTCATCTCTGTCCAGTTCATCAGCAACCTTTGCAATGTCAGGTTTGCTCTGTCCGCTCGCATCAGCACCACGGCCTCCATTACGAAGCTCGCCGCCTCCTGCATCTTCTTTCCCTGAGTGTTCTTTGACTTCCTCCACATTGTTGCCTTGTTGCTGAGAGTATGGTTCCTGCAGATCATGTCGAGTTGAACCAGAAGCAGCCAAGACCCTGGATTTCAGGTCGACCGGGTCAGGGAGCTCCTCACGCAACTGATCTTCGATGGACGGAGTTATTAGGCTCTCGGAATCCTCAAACTGCATTGATAGCTCATCGTCTTTCTCCTGCCTGCTTGCAGATGGCTCCACTGCCCTCTTAGGAGGAGTACCTTTCGTCCTTGAGCTTGCAGTAGCACCACCATTTGCTGCTTCTCTTTTCTTTGCGACAGGCCCTGGTGCGCGTGCAGAGGATACCGGCAGAGGCTTCCCACCTCTCACAGGCCCTGACGATGGCACCCTCTGGAGGCTCGGCTTTGGTGAAAGCTTATTCTTCAGCAAGGTAGAAGCTGACTTGGCCGCTGCCACTGTCTTGGCCATGTCCCTGAACGAACTGCTCAGCGGCACAGCTAACGCAGGAGGCCGCTGTGAGTTGACGGTAACCTTTTCGGACTTTGCTCTAGACAGTGTAGCCTTCGCGGCTGACCCAGAGGATGGCCTGCGGCCATTAATGGATGATGATCCTGAGCTGGACACTGTCCGTGACGAGATGGAATGGCCAGCATGCGACAACGAGGGACGGCTCATGTCCGGAGCGGCAGATGGAGCCTTGGCCGCCGCCGCCGCCGCAGCAGCAGCAGCAGCAGCAGCAGCCGAAGGACCGAATTTGCGATCCGGGGAACTAGTCACTGACCTCGCCCGCCGCGCGCTGTAGCCAGAGGACTCGCTGCTGGAGGGTCTGAGATTGGGGGCCATCTTGGTGGCCCTGTCCCTGCTGGGATTGAGAGGCTCCTTGGATGTCGCCATTGGTATATCCCCTAGATCAGCTGCAGGAGAGGTAGACAAGGGTCAGTTGAGCTTGAAGCTGGCAATTCCATACACTGAATCAGTAACATGAACACATGCAAGATATTAGAGACCAGATACCAAAATGTGCAGGGCTGATGTACTGAACAATCAAATTATGTGTTCTTGGTGAGACATCTAATCGTCGGCTCCAGCTAAAAGAGGAAAGAAACAAAAGAGGCGACAAAAAAATAAACTTATCGCAGCGAATTCTCGGTTAAAGTAGTATTGATGGCGCAGGCTCCAACAACCCGTGATTCTTTCCTGGTTTCTTTCTATATACCCCGTACGAACATTTCAACAAATATTCGCTAAAAATACATGTAAACAACGGCCACCATCGACTAATTTAGAACATCCTTACAGGATGAGGATGGGAAGGGAGAAACGGCTGCCGCTAATGCCAAGAACTATGTACGAGCATAATGTCTCCAAGAAATGTAAGAAAGCACAGTAGTACCAAACAAGAAATCTGCATCAACAACAAAAACAAAAGAAAAGTCTTTCAGGATTTAACAACTGCCGACTCTCTTCTCCCATCATAATTATTCGCTGCGACAGGAAGAGGGAGGACCGGAGAATGGATATCTGGAAACCCGCTCAGCCATCCGTCACTTCATCGCAGACAGCAGCAGCCACGGAATAGCGAACAAGAAAGAGAATGAACGAATCGACCGCCCAGGAACCAACCAGCGGCGTACGAGAAGTGAGGGTGGACAGTAGCTATCCCCCATGAGACATCATCATACCTGGAGGTTACCAGCCGGTGGTGGGTCGATCTGGGGATCCTCCGGCTGGGAGGAGGGGGAGCTAATCTGGCCCAGATGCGGGGGCGAGGGCGAAGAGGAAGGGAAGGAGGAGAGGAAAGTTAACACCATGGCCGGGCCACATTTTATGCCGCGATTTGGACGGTAGCTGTGCGGGTGGGGGAGAGCGCAGCACGGAACGAACGAAGGACCCATCCGTTTGCCGTGTTTTCCTTAAAATAGCCTGGCGGAGCCGCATAGGCAGCACTCGAGGAGTTTGTCTTGGCTTTTTCCCGTAACGGGTCGATGCACGGTGGCACACACATCATGGTTTTCTTGCATCATCGATCTCGATCCAATGGTTAGATTGTGATGTCGTAAATCATTCATTATCTTGCGGTTCTTTTGTAGAAACGATCTTTGTATGTACTTCGTACCCTTTTTTTTTCAATAACTTCATATCGGTTTATTAAGTTAACACAGAGTTTAAGAAATATGTTTGATTATAAATTTTGATTAACGAAATATGAATCATATGTCACAAATACTACAGTACATCATTGAAAAGGTATTTTAAATATGAATCCAATAATATAACTTATATGACATAATTCATGTTTTATTGATTAATTTTATGGTTAATTTTTTTAAAACTTTATGTTAGTCCAATAAACAGGTATAGAGGTAGTAGATGAAATATACTCCGTATTTAACTATGGAGTGTGAGGTTGGTATTTTCTTAGTGAAAAACGTAGGACAATTGATTACTGGAAGAGAAAAAATGTAAAAAGTTGCATATGAAATCTTCTCATGACACCACCACCTCTTGTCCCGAGCATGTTCGGATAGACTAGGTAAGAGCTTGTATGGTGAGGCGATAGCTAGCCTAGCCATCCCAACTTCTTCACCGGAGTCAGAGGCACGGGAGGAGTATTCCTTGGCCATGAAGGTCTTGCCCTCCTTTCCCTTCTTGTAGGACTTGTTTTTCTTGTTCTAGAAGGTCTTCTTATTTTCGTTCTATTTTTTCCTCCTTTCCCTTCTTAGGGATACAGACGATCCACAATGAAGTGATCATCTTGACCACAATTGCGACAAAATCTCTTGATGGACTTGCCTGTTGTATTTCAGTAGATATTGTCATTTGATGTCTTCACGAGGGCCTTTTGGTAGTTTTTGGCCATGAGAGCCAAATCAATCATCCCTTGATGGAAACATGGTGAATTCACTACTATGATCATCTTCTTCTTCACTTGACTTTTGAAATTAAGTCGCTTTAGTTTTAGGGCTATGGTTCATACTTGTTGATATTGGGAAGGTTGAGTGTTCCTCGCATCTCTTGGCGGTCCTTCCCATTTCTCACGAATGAAGATCGTAGAGATGACATCATCGAGAGAGAGTTTTGTGAAGTCTGGTATTTTTTTGAATATGAAAGGCCATGATCGAATGATTTGGGATAATAGTCCAAAGGAACTTATTAATAAAGAATTTGCAATCTTTTCAAAATCATTTGAGTCTCACCATAAGGTGGTTGAGTTGAGTATATAGCTCTTTGGGTGACTCATTTACCTTCATCGCAAACAAATCCATCTTGCTCTTCAACATTGCAAGGTTGGATGTATATGATACTAGAAGCACTTCCATGCAAGCACTGAAGTGTATATGAAATGCCTTTGGCGGTTTCCCAAAGGTCCACTTGAGTGAACAATGTCGTTGAGGGGACTTGAGAAGGATGATGACTTGTTTAAAGTTGAATTGGCGGGCCTTGATCTCATTTTGAGTGAAATTCCTCGGATCCCTAGGATCAAATATAAAGCATATACTTTATTACAAACAAAATTTTAGTTCCATATAAGTGGGTTATCATGAGATATTTCCAATTGGGGGTATTGAGTCACATAAAAAAGGTGCAACTATGATTATAGCCAGGTGCAAGATTTGAGATGACATTGCATACTCGAAAACCATTCGAGCGTATTCTAAGAGTCCCCTTCGACATGAGTAGGAGTCATGTCAAAGGTTAACTATGTGGCCCATGGTCATTCTCTTTTGCAAGGCTTGGGCTTCTTTTCCAACTCAATCACCTTCATTTATGTATACGTAGACATCTTGAATCTATAAGCAGCAAAGCCTGCCATGATTGCCCTTGGCTCTAATACCAATACAAGGAACAAAGATGTCAATCGAAAGGGGGTGAACAATGACCACACATGTTAATCACCTAGTTGATTTTAGGTAGTATTTGTAGTAAATAGGACTCTCCAAAATGTAACTAGGTGAATAATACTATATGACAAGATTATAGTAGCACACAATATGCACAATGAAACAAGCTAGAAGTAATCTAAGCTCCTGAAGTTCAAACCCTTGGAAGCTTCCCACACAACAAACTTAGATCTAGCCTTCTTCTTCATGATTTCACCAAACCAAGTATGATCTCTTCCACTAATGGAGGATATTGAGGCGGTCTCCCAACTATTAGAAACATGCAGTAGGCAATAATAAAGTCATTATTATCACATTTCCTTGTTCATGATAAGTGTTTATTATCCATGCTATAATTGTATTAACATGAAACGAATTACATGTGTGGATATATAAACAACGTTGTGTCCCTAGTAAGCCTGTTGTGGTGGGATCATGACATATTCCTAGGGGGCTGAAGTTGGGGCCGCATGGACATTGGAGGAATCTGGGGAGGGCTGATGCAGTGAATCTGCACACACGAGAAGAACAAACAAACACAAGCACACACAATATACCCAGGTTCAGGGCTCTCCTAGTGAGATAAAACCCCTACTCTTGCTTGACAAATCATATTCCCTAGCCATTTACTATAGCTACATTGGTGCTCCTTGAGTTGTGCTTTCTATGCCTCTAATGGCCTTCTCTGGGAGAGTCAGAGGAAGAATAAGAAGTGCTCCTACGAGCAGAGAAGAGAGGACCCCGCCTGGATGTCCCCCTGGATCGATCCCCCTGGTGCTCCTTAGAAAGGGGAGCCTAGGGGACAAGGTATGTACCACATACATCATGCCTGAGCTTCTAGTTGGGCCTTGTACTCTATTCATGACATATACCATGGGGTCTTTCCAGGTCTTGTTTGTCCTTTGGCTTGTCCTGTAGTGCTATCCTTGGCATCTTTTAGTCCTTGGTCTTATCTCTTTCTGAGGACCAGAGAGCATATCCCGTAGCATCTTTTGAGATACCAAGAGCATCTTGGACCGACGATGCTCTGCGCGCTAGTCTGAGCCATGGGCATCCCAAGACTGGCACATCACATAGGAGCTTGGGTTATGTCAAAGTAGAGGTGGGTGACATAGTCATCGCAGTGCAGAATGACCTAGAATGGCAAGGTAGGAGGACGCTGACTTGGTAAGAGAGAAGACTCGTCCTAGGGGCCGCCTGACTCGGCCTAGCAGGAGAGGAAGGGTCTCAGCCAAATCCTCCCTGATTCGGTCTGGGAAGCAACATCGAAGGGCCCAGCCGGGCCATCTTACTCGATCTAGGAGAGAGCCAACAAAGTGCTGGATGCGCCTTCCCGTGGTGGGCTGAGTGTAACACCCTCAGAATCGGCCCTATGCAAGTTATAGCGATTCCCGCAAAACCCGCATAGAAACGATTCAAAGGTGCCCACCAGGCACTTTCGTGCGGGTGGAAAACGAAGTAATACCATTACACAATAGTCCACGATGGAACCCACGTAAGCAGATATACAACAACGACTCAAAGAGTCAAGAATGCGAATATACAAAACAAAGATCCAAATCACCTTGAAAATGATACAATCGACTACGGACAAGATGCAAATGGGGCTAAGAGCCACGAAGAATAACCAATGGCGTCCATAACCCTGTGCCAAGCCGGAAGGGTAACCACTGCTAACGTCGATCTCAAAACCTGCTTAAACAAAAGGGGTGCCGACGAAGGGCAAAGGAAATAGAGAGAGCGGTCAGTACTGAGGCCAGTACACGGCGAGGCTAGAATTCGGCGGTCCTTGCCTACATAGGTATGGTGGACTAAAGCGGCAACGCAGCATGCACTAAACAACCTATAGAGACTCGATACAACTGACGACTATCAGAGAGGGGTAAGAAAGACCTATCCGGAACCAACCTGATACTACCACCAAACATACCCATCCTGGTGTTTCCCCCTCGAGACCAAAAGACGAAGTCAACCAAGGAACTCACACAGTTGGTAGTTTTACTTATTCAGTTATCGTTGCAGCAATTACTAGTCAGGTATAGATAGTCATCCTGATAAGATAAGCAGTGGGCAGTTTTAGTTAACCATTCCGTTGTAGTGGCGACACTTACTAGTCAAATAAAATTAACATGAGATATCCCCCAAACCCAGCAGTTGTTGGTACTTTTATTTAGCCATTCCGTTATAGTTGCAATACTTACTAGTCAGATACAATGGTAGCAAGCGACAACCCAATCAAGCAATTGTTGGCAGTTTTATTTAGCCATTCCATTATAGTGAAGCTGATTACTAGTCATTATAAAGTCAAATTTGTAGCACTACTTTAGTTATAGTTGTCTATGATCGAGATACTGTGCTCCAAGTCGTCCATAACATGGACACGACTTTCGAAATTTTACCTGCAGGGTGCACAAATAGCAACACACACTCGATCAACCTCGGAAAAACCAAATCAAAACCCAACGAGGCCTTCACGACAAAGCAATCACCAGTTCAAATATTTGAGGCCACCCCATTAAGCTACCATAACAAAGTTAGCTGACTCAAACGGACTCAAGGTTTGGGTGGGCCGGTAACGATCGGAACCCGAAAGTGTGACTGGGCTTGCCGATACATCGAAATCGTGTCCGATCCTAAACAAGATGCAGTGCAAGACATCACACAATTTAAATAAAGCAGTAAAGCATGGCATAAGTACATGATAGTAAATAAAACCTCAAACTAGTTTGTGGCCCCAAGAAATAAGAATGAATCAAGCTCTGGCTCAGGGGGGTCCCATAATCCTCCGGATGTGGATAAGCGAATATTCAAGAACAGTATCAAGTACTCGGGGTCCTACGGGACACAAGTGGACGGTTAACAACCAAATAACATCTATTGCCCACCTGTGCCTCTGCATTTACCTACTTCAATTTTAGTTGTTAAACAGTAATTAAAGTCTTGATCATCTCCAACAATAAACACATGGCAATACTCCAACAACTGTGGTACTTGACGACACGCAATAGCACTTGAGCAGGCGACTACGACGCGCAGGTCCAACTATCTACCAAACAACAGGTAATAGGAGGTCTCCAAGGCAATATAAGGCTGCAAGGGATATCACGGGTACAAAAGCTAGAGCATCGCAACACAGATAGCAATAGATCAACAGGAGAGAATAAATACTATAAAAGTAAGATAGGTAGAAAGGGGAGATGCTCGCCTGAAAACATTGCTGAAGGTCCATCCAAGATCGGGTCGACACTCGCATCAACTCAACGGCCTAATCCGCGAAGAAGCAAAACACTAACACAAACACCGGATGCACTATTTAATACCACGGCAAAAGATCGGGCATGATGCATGTATGATGTATGACATGGCAAAGGTGCAATGCAATTAGGCAATATTAAGCGGAATCGGGGATCCCGACATTTAATTAAACGGTTCAAGTTATTTATCTACCCCGCAAATTAAATGTTGGATTAGTAAGACCAAACATGGCTTCGGTTCGCTATGCCAATTTAAATGAAGTCCGGAATAAGACAAAGATATCCCGCATATCGACTCCATATTTAATTATGAGATGAATTGGCATAATGCCCCCAAACCACAGACAAGTATGCATGCAAGCATGGCAATTTTATATGCAACAAGTAATATTATTTATAAAATATAGGTCACGGAAAAGAGGGTCACACTTTGGGGTTCGGCGAACTTGGGGTTCCGGGGTTCGGGGTTCGGTCTCAGGGTTCAGGGTTCGACGGGATCGGTCTTCGAAGTCGGATACAAGAGGAAGAGCTTGGAGTTCCGGGAAGAAGGACTTGGTTCGGTGTCGGGGCACATCAGATCCGCCCTGGTCGGTGCTGATCTTGTCGTCACGAAGATCTTGTCGGGACCTCGCCATCGAGTCGGTCTTGGCCTTCGGGGTGAAGAACTTGGCGTTCCATGGCGATCTTGGTGGCTTCAGAGGGTTTGAAGATCGGTCTTCGGATCCATGAGGTAGACCTTTGTAACACCCTCAGAATCGGCCCTATGCAAGTTTTAGCGAAACCCGCCAAACCCGCATAGAAACGATTCAAAGGTGCCCACCAGGAACTTTCGTGCGGGTGGAAAACGAAGTAATAACATTACACAACAGTCCTCGATGGGACCCACAGAACAGATATATATATACAACAGCGACTCGATGAGTCAAGAATACAGATATAATATACAAAGATCCAAATCACCTTGAAAATGATAGAGAATTCGACTACGGACAAGATTCAAATGGGGCTAAGAGCCCTGAAGAATAACCAATGGCATCCATAACCCTGCCTAGGCCAAGCCGGAAGGGTAACCCTGCTAACGACGTCGATCTCAAAACCTGCTTAAACAAAAGGGGTGCCGACAAAGGGCAAAGGAAAAAGAGAGAGCGGTCAAGATCGAGGCGATTGCAGGCTAGAATTCGGCGGTCCTCGCCTACATAGGTATGGTGGACTGAAGCGGCAGCGGCAGCATGCACTAAACAACCTATAGAGACTCGATACAACTGTCGGCTATCAGAGAGGGATAAGAAAGACCTATTCGGATCCAACCTGATTCTAACACCAAACAAACCCATCCTGGTATTCCCCCTCGATACCAACCGAGAAAGTCAACTGAGGAACTCACACCGTTGGCAGTTTTATTTATTCAGTTATCGTTGCAACCATTACTAGTCAGGTATAGATAGTCATCCTGATAAAATAAGCAGTGGGCAGTTTGACTTAACCATTCCGTTGTAGTTGCGACACTTACTAGTCAAATACAATTAGCATGAGATATCCCAAAACCTAGCAGTTGTTGGTGCTTTTATTTAGCCATTCTGTTATAGTTGCAATACTTACTAGTGAGTCGATACAATGGTATGGCGACAACCCAAACAAGCAATTGTTAGCGTTTTATTTAGCCATTCCATTATAGTGAAGCTGATTACTAGTCATTATAAAGTCAAATTTATAGCACTACTTTAGTTATAGTTGTCTATGATCGAGAATCTTGCTCCAAGTCGTCCATAACATGGACACGGCTTTAGAAAGTTTTACCTGAGGGTGCACAAATAACAACACACACTCGATCAACCTCGAAAAACCAAATCAAAACCCAACGAGGCTTTCACGACAAAGCAATCACAAGATTCAGAAATATTTCAGAGGCCACCCATTGAGTACACCATAGCGAAGTTAGCCGACTCGAGACGGACCAAGGTTTGGGTGGGCGGTACGTAACGGGGAACCGAAGTGTGGATGGGCTTGTCGATACAGCACGTGTCCCGATCCTAAAGCATGCAGTGCTCCTCGCACAATCGTAAATAAAGCGAATGCATGGCATAAGTACAGGATAGTAAATAAAACCTCAAACTAGTTTGTGGCCCCAAGAAATAAGAATGAATCAAGCTCGGCTCGGGGTCCCATAATCCTCCCGGATGTGGATAGCGCGAATATTCAAGGAACATGTATCAAGTACTCGGGGTCCTACGGGACACAAGTGGACGGTTAACAACCAAATAACATCTATTTCCCACCTGTGCCTCTGCTTACCTACTTCAATTTTAGTTGTTAAACACTAATTAAAGTCTTGATCATCTCCAACAATAAACACACGGCAATACTCCAACAACTGTGGTACCGGTCGACACGCAACAACACTTGAGCAAGCGACTACGACGCGCAAGACCAACTATCTACCAAACAACAGGTAATAGGATGTGTCCAAGGCAATATAAGGCTGCAAGGGATATCACGGGTACGAAAACTAGAGCAACGCAACACAGATAGCAATAGATCAACAGGAGGGAATAAATACTATAAAAGTAAGATAGGTAGAAAGGGGGAGGTGCTCGCCTGAAAACATTGTCGAAGGTTCATCCGAAGATCGGGTCGACACTCGCATCAACTCATCGGCCTAATCCGTGAAGAAGCAAAGCACTAGCAGAAACACCAGATGCAGTATTTAATACTACGGCATAAGATCGGGCATGATGCATGTATGATGTATGACATGGCAAAGGTGCGATGCAATTAGGCAATATTAAGCGGAACCGGGGGTCCCGACAATTAATTAATAGGTTCTAGTTATTTAGATACCCCGTAATTCAAATGTTGTTTTAACATGGCAGAAGATAGCACCGGTTCGCTACACAAATTTAAATGGGACCAATATACGACTAGGTTTGCCCGCATATGGATCCCATATTTAATTTAGGTGAATCGGCCTAAGGCCCCCAAACCACAGACAAGTATGCATGCATGAACAATTAAATATGCGACAATTTATAAAGTTGACAATTTATGAAATAGGGGTCTCGGATAGGGGTCACACATCGGGGGTCGGAGATCTTGGGTTAGATGGGGTCCGGGTGCGTCGGGATCGGTCTTCGGTTTTCCATGTTGGCGCACCCGAGGTTCTCGGCGATCTTGGGTGTTACGAGGTTCGACGGGGATCGGTCTTCGGGGTCTCGGACAACGGCCTTTGATCTCCGTGAAGAAGAGCTTGGCGTGCCAGGGTTCGGTCCGATCTCGGCCATCGGATCCTTGAAGGAGGTCATGGCGTCCGTGTAGATTACCTTCGGTCATCGAATCCGTGTAGGTGCACTCGGGGTCTCGACGCCTAGGTTCCGTGAAGTTCTTGGATAAACTTGTCAATGGTCCTGCTTGTGCTTCCAGTTTGTCGATCTTGTCGCATGGCCTAACTCCGATTCAAAACATAGGTCATCGATGCGCTCGGTGGCTACCAAACCAACACCACACCATGATCCTTGTTTTCACCCCTTCACAGCTCTAAAGCCTACACCACATCGGCAGAGGACCAAACCACGCATCACTGTAGAGCAGAACCACGTCGACAACTTGCTGTCATCGACACGGGCAGTAGGGTTGCGAGTGCGGCGAAATCTTGCCGGCCGACGAGGTGGAAGGGGAGAGGGCACGTGAACCGGAATCTGGCCTGGCGACACTGTGCGGCGGCGGCGATGTTGTCCATCGGCGGCGGGCTCGCCGTGGGCGGCCGAGGCGGACAGCAGCGGCGGTGCTCGGGGTTGGGGAGCGAGCACGGGCCGAGGAGGGTCGAGGAGAAGGGAGCCTCAGGGCGGCGAGAGGCACGAGGTCGGGCCAGCCGGCGGCAGACGAAACGGAGGGGCAGGAGGAGGCGCGAGTGAGGGACGGCAAGGCAGACGGCCGGGAGGGGAAACCGAGTGGCGATAGTTGGCGACGACGAGGTGGGTGAGGCAGAGGAGCTCCAGGGCGGGCTCGCCTGGCTCCCGGCGGCGTCTGGGGGTGGAGCTTGCGGAGAGGCCGCCGGTGGCTCGGGGACAGGGCCTGCCGCGGCGAGAAGGAGGAAGGCCGCAGAGGGGAGAGGTCGACGGCGGGCGCTGCCACGCGCCGGAGAGGAAGAGGACGGCGGGGCGATGCCAAGAAAGAGGTGAGGCCGGCGAGCGCGGGAGGAGGGCGGAAGGCGCGGCCAGTGGTCGCTGGCGAGGGGGGGCGGTGCTCCCGCGCATGGCGGAGGCGGCGCAGACGAGGCCGTGGTCGGGCGACGGTGGCGGCGATGCGATGAGCGGAGAGGAGGGCCCGATGGGGTAGGCAGGACAAGGGGAGGCGACAGAGGTGGCGAACACCGATTGGGTGGGGTGAGGTGGAGGAAGGGTGGGTAGAATAGGATTGGGTAGATTAGGGATTATGTGGGACTGGTTTTGCACTGGGGGTGGCCGACTGGGTCGGATCGGCCCGGTTTGGCTGCCCCCTAAAAATAATATAGATTTTTATTTAATTTAAAATAACTTTTTTAATTAGTTTTTAGACAAATAAAAGACCCGGAAAAGCCCGACGCTTTAATTTGAAATTGAGACGGGGAATATTTAGAAAACCAAACTAGGCTTTTAGAAAATAGGTTTCGACAGACAAATGCATGATGACATGATGATGCTCAAATGCAATGTGGCATGATGACATGAGCATGCGGTCATGATGATGCAATGCACAAAAACAGCGCGATTTTCTAGTAGTGGTGTCGTGGGAATGGTCACGGCAGATGCTGCAATCTGCAGCGAGTAGTAGAACGAGGGGCAAGGGTGGCCAGCCATCTGCGGTGCGAGATGAGGGCAAAGACACAGGGTTTTACCCAGGTTCGGCCCCCCGGAGGGTAAAGACCTACTCCTGCTAGATTGTATTATGGAGTTGTTACAATGGGCGAGCTCGGCGACTAGGCGGCGAGTCGCTGGGGTGTATGAGGGAACATGTCTCTACTCACCCTATAGGGAGGTTTATATAGGCTCACCTCCCCTAGGGTTTACATATCTCAACCGATTCGGTTACAACTTCAGTAGTCGTTTAACCTAGTCCGACTGGGCCTATCTACTCGCCTGGGCCTTGACTTCGATCGCTCGGTACCTTCTTGGGCTTCAATCCACTCATGCTCTGCAGGCCCACTCGCCGGCTCACGGGCGATCGGAAGCGTCTGCTGGGTATACCCGGTAGGCATATCCCCATCAGTAGTCCCGAGGCCGTCGTCGATTGGCGTAAGTGGTGGCATCGGGAGTATCTGGCTTCAGAGTAGGCATCCAGTCGAATCGTCGGCGGGCTCCTGTATAAAGGAGGAAATCCGGTGAACCAAGTCGCGGCTTTGGCGAGTCGAGTCGGCGAGACGCGGTCATAGTGATTGACTTGGCGAGCCGAGTGGCTGGAGTTGGACCGTCAGGCGCGGTCAAACTAGCCGTTGGGGTAATCCAACGGTAACTTTTGGCATAATCATCGCGCGGTAACGACCTCCTGATTTGGCGGGTATCTCCCGCTATATAAGAGGAATGGCAGGCTATCGTAGAGCCAACTGCTCACCACTTCTTCCGAGTGCACGCATTTTCCTTCCTTCGCTCCGCGATCCAATCGACCCGAAACCCTCCGATCTCCAACCAACCTCTCGGCCATGGCCCTTTCCACCGAACCATGGGGTAGGTCCAAGTGTACGAGGGCGCAGCTGGCCTCCTTCGAGGAGGCCGGGATCCTGCGAGCCGTCTGTTGGCGTATCCCCGCAACCGGAGAAACGACCCCAAACCCGCGAGAGAGGGAATTCGTATGTTTCACCACTCATCTCGAGCGGGGGCTAGGGTTTCCCACGTCCTTGTTCTTCCGGCGCTTTTGCGCCTACTCGGATCCAGCCTTGGATCAGGTCCCCACAGCATCGAGCAGCTTGCCATCTTGGCGTTCTGCGAATGCTACTTGGGCTGTCGGCCCTACTTTCCCTTGTGGAACGATCTGTTCCACGGATGGATCGGCCCTTGAGGCGGCGGCCCAATGCTAGCTGGGCGGCTTGACGTTCCAGCTCAAGTCCAAAGCCTCTTTCTTTGATCTAATGCTACCCGCCAAGGTAGCGAGCGACTGGAAAAAGTCGTGGTTCTACGTGACCGAGGCGACCCCGGAGAGCGAGGCGGAGATCCCGCGGTACTCCGCTAGTCGTTCCGAGCCGCGCCATCTCCAAGTCGGCAAGCTCCCCGACGACCAGCGGATGGTCGTTGTGAGATGCTCCAGACCATCCGTGGTGCGAAGAAGAAGAACCTCCAAGCGATAAATTTGTACAATTGTGGCTGGCGGGCGGCGGCGTTCCACTGCCCATGCGACCACTACATGTACCAATACACGGGCGGGGACTCGGAAGGCCTGCCTCGGCAGTGGAAGCGGAAGATTATCTCCCAGCTGAAGAAGATTACCAGGCGGTGTACACGGATGCGGGCTGGGATCGCCCTTACATGAACGTCCGGCTCCAACGGTAATTTCTTTACCTTGTTCGCGATCGCGATGTATGCGATCGCGTAATTGATTACATTTTATATTCATCGCAGCTATTCCAAGTGGTGGAAGGGTGGCTCCCACCTTCGATGATGAGCCGGGTCCATCCGCCCGGGACATAAGCGAATCGCCACCGTGAAGGGCAACGAGGCGACAAGGACGAGTCCGAAGAGGAGGTCGCCCGCTGGTCCGAAGACCCGCGAACGCGTCGGCCAGCGAGATCGGCGGCGAGCCTCGGCGTCATGATGGCGATGAGCTCCCAGACCACCTCGCGCGTCAAGCCACTCCGTCGAAGAAGAAGAAGAAGGAGGAGGCAAGGGCCCCCCAAAGAAAGCAAACCGTCGAGGGGCGGCCTCCGCCGCACTCGGCGACAGCTCGATGCTCGGCCTAGGCGGTGACGGCAGCGCCACCAGCGGCTGGACACGGCGTGGAAGTGCCGTAGCCTCAATGCCTCCGCCATTCGCCCGATCTGGGCGGGAGGCTCAGTGGCGACTTCGCCGCAAGGAGGCTCCAGCGGCGGCCGCCCGCAAGGAGGAGCTCCGGTTAGAGGCTCAGGCGAGGAAGCTCCCCGAGAGGATGACCCGGGCGCCTGCAGCCTCAACGACGAAGAAGCCGTCCCGTGTCTTGGGCACGCGATCCTGCAGGACTCGATCGCCGGGCCTGAGCTGGAACCGGCCCGGCCTTCGCGGGCTACGTTTCATCCCAGTCGCCAAGTGAGTGCGCTCACCCCTCCTTATTTTCCATAACTATTTCAATTGTCTTTGTTGATTCGATTAATGCGCAGGACCGGAGTGAAAAGGATGGGCCATCCGACCGTAGCCAAGGTGCCCTCCGCTGCTAGCGAGGAGGATCCTTCCCGCAAGAGGAAGGCGGACGAGGTCGTCGCCTCAGCGGATGGCAGTAAGAAGGCCAAGGGCGACGACATCGTCACTATCTCTGACGACACGACGGCCGCGCCGGCCGGGCCCGCGGTGGAGGCAGCCGCGTCTACGAAGGAGGGCGCTTCCTTGCATGGAATGGCGGAGGCGACCTCCCTTGGAGCGGGTGCCTCTATCGCTACCTTCCCCCGCTTCGTGACCAAGGCGACCATGGCGAGTGGGGCTGCGCCCTCGAGCCACGCTCCTGGGACCGCCGATGCTGAAGTCGACCAGCGTCGTGGGCACACGCCAGCGTTACTCGCGTCTGTGGACGCGATACAACTCCATGGCATGCTTGGCGCATCCATCCAGGTACATCCAGTCCCCGAGGATTAGGTCGGTGCTTTGCAGCGGCTTGATTCTTATAATTTCTCGTCTTTTATTTTCGTATCCAGTCCCCGAGTGCGCACTTGCTGAATTTCAGCGGGTGGACACTTAGGAATTTCTTGATCGCCAGTCCCCGAGTGCGCACTCGCTGAATTTCAGCGGGTGGGCACTTAGGAATTTCTTGATCGCCAGTCCCCGAGTGCGCACTCGCTGAATTTCAGCGGGTGGGCACTTAGGAATTTCATTTTAACTAACTTTTTCGGTGATGTGCAGGGTCTGCAGCTTGAGTCGGCGGACCGATTGGCCGCGAAACAGCGCGCGGAGAAGGAGCTGGCCATCGTCCAGGAGGCGAACAAAGGGCTTCAGGCTGTTGCTGCGAAGGCGGAGGATGATCGCCAGGGGCTTGTCCCCGCTGGTGAGTTGGTGGCGACACGATCTGCTCTAGGTGCCGCTGAATAGCGGATCGCCGACCTCGAGCGTGAACTGCGGGAGGCGAGAGAAGAAGCAAGCTAAGGCCGCCATTGCGGCCGCTGAGGAGGATCGCAAGGTGTCGGAAGTCCTTATTGCTGGGCTTCAGGACTACCACACGTCGCTTCAATGCTTCATCACGGGACTCGCCCTCCCGTTGCTTGGTGAGTGCATCCTCCCTTTCTTATAGTTGTGGTTTTTGTGGTGTCCGTCATACTCATCATTGTCTCCTTCTTCGCAGGCCGTATCATTGATAGCGATGAAGAGGCGAGCTTGCTCGATGCGAGGCAGTGCGTAAGCATGCTCGTCGACTCGGCGACGCTCTCGGCGACCTGCATCCGCGCCTACCTCCAAGAAATATCGCCCACGGAGGTGATTCCCAGCGACCTCGTTGAGGTGTGGAAGTATTTGGAGAAGGCGCCCGCGGTCGTTGAATTCATGACGCGATCGGCGTTTCGGCGTGGAGCATCGACGACCCTGAGCCTTGGACTCGCCCACTTCCCCGAAGATTTCGACATCGACGATGTGACGAGTGGATACCCATCGTCAACTGGCGCGGTGGAGCTGTCCGAGGTTCTCAAGTTGCAGGAGCGTGCCGCCACGTACTCGGAACATGTCTGGGCAATGGGCGACCTCCTGCCGTACCAGGAGACGGTCATCGCGCCGAACGACCCCGAGCCGCCGCATCGTGACTTCAAGGTCGAGCAACCTTTTCGCGCGGCGATGGCGGGTGAACTGACGACGTATCCATCAAATCCATACACGGCGTTCATCCGCAATCGCCGGGATGCTGGCGAGTCATCATCGAAGCCTGCAGAGTAGGGTAGCTTGCCTTGTGGCGTTAGCGGCAGTTCTGCCATGCGGGCATATTTTGTAACATAAAACAATGCAGTATGCGATTGAATGAGACGTCGTGTCTATTTTGATATTTGTTTGTGTGCTTTGGATTGATTTTGGACGAGTCCCCGAGCGCGTCCGCCCTTTTGTGGGGTTTACCTCGTATATGATGTGTGTGTTGTTATCATGTGTTTTTGTTGTTTTGGTCGACTACTTTGAGCTCGGAGAGCCGATCGCAAGCGACTCCTTGAAGTCTCTGTAATTTACCGTTTTCCCGTGCGACGAGGTCGGGTGGCGAGTCCCGGCGTGGTACTTGGTAGTTCTAGGCGTGACTCGAGGTGGTTGAGGACTTAGCGCGTTGGTGTGGCGTCGCTCTGCCTGGCCCGTGGGGTCGATCGTGGCGAGTCTGGGCATGCTCTCTTACTTGGCGTTTTCCACGACCGCTCATGACGAACTGGTCTTGATCCCGAGCGTGGTACTTAGCCGTTCGAGTCACTATGCCGAGGATGCGGAGGACCAAGGTCGCTGTGAGAAGCGAGGGCAGTTGTCTTGGCTCGTAGAACTAGTCGAGCTAGGCGACTCCAATGGGGCTCCGGGTTGGCGTTATTCGTGGACGTTGCAAGACCTGAAGTGATTCAGTGCTCTTACACCGCACTACTTAGCCGTGCCGATCACAGTACCAAAGGTTGACTTCTGCATTTAGCGTAACGCTGTTTTTACGAGTGCGAGTGGCACAAGTCATGGAGAGTAGGCGCAATTTGCGGTAACCGTTTCTTTTATTTCATAGCGTTGGAGTACATGTGTGGGGTTCTAGGAGTAGAACTTCCGGAGGTTTACGTTCCATGGTCGCTTGCGTCGAGTTCGCCGTCCCCAGACGTCGATGAGGTAGTAAGCGTCATTGCCGGTCTGGCGATAGCGAATGGGCCTTTCCACGGAGGAAAGCTTGTGCATGCCCTTCTTGTCCTGAATGAGGCGTAACACCGTGTCGCCTTCTGAAGGTCGAGCTTTCACCCGGCCGTGGTAGCGGTGAGTCCTTGGTAGATGGCGGTGCGTGACGGCGGTCGCATGCTTCGTCGGTGGTCGACCCCGTCTTGGCGGGCAAGCTAGTTTGCAGTCTCCGTATAGTGGACGACCCGCGGCGAGTCGTGTTCGAGGTCGGTGGGCATGACTGCTTCGGCACCGTAGACCATGAAGAAGGGAGTGAATCCCGTCGACCTGTTGACTGAGGTGCGGATCCCCCAGATGACGGAGGGCAACTCTTCGACCCAGCACCCGGCGGTGCGCTCGAGTGGTACTTGGAGTCGCGGCTTCGGGCCGTGGAGGATGCTTTGGTTGGCCCGTTACGCCTGGCCGTTGGATTCTGGGTGGGCGACGCGAGGTCGAGCCGGATATGATGCTCTTCGCGATTGGCCATGGCTCCTTGGCGAAGTTGGTGCCGTTGTCGTGATGATCTTTGTTGGGAACCGTAGCGATATATGAGCTCACGTAGAATTTAGTGGCGGTCTTCCGTCGCATTTCGGACTGGCTTGGCCTCCACCCACTTCGTGAATTTATCGGCGACTAGCGGTGGGTGTAGCGGAGGGGCCTTCTTGAAGGGCCTACCATGTCCATGCCCACACGGCGAATGGCGGTGATGGGGATTGTTTTGGCGCCGAGCTCGATGCGTGCGTCTGGTTGGCGTGCCGGCACCGGCGCGCGCTGGCGATGTCGACGGCGTCGGCGTGTCGCGATGGGCCAGTAGAAGCCGTGTCGCATAGCCTTGGCGACCGAGGAAGCGGCGGCGGCGTGGTGGCGCGATCACGAGTGAATGTCGTGGAGGATTTTCGTCCTTGACTGGTTGGACGCAGCGTTGGAACACCGGTGACGCTGCGCTTATGGAGCTCGCCGTCGATGATGGTGTAGGACTTGCATCGACGGCGATCATTCGGCGTCTGTCGTCTGGGCGGTGCGGCTTCGGGTAAGCGATGTAGGGCTTGGTCGGTCGTCGCTCATTGACGAAAACGACCAAGGCTGCCTCGGTTGGAGTGGGACTCGATGTCGATCTCCCTCGGGAGGCGATGGCTTGATAGTGTCGAGAAAGCCGCGGCGGGTGGTGCGAGCCGACCCGATGCGAGAGGCGTCGACCTCCTCGTTTTCCTTTGTCGATCCACTCGGCGAGTAGCCGGTGAAGTGGCCGCCCCTTGTCCACCGCTTGGCGGTACACCGCCATGGTAGGGAGGCGGCGTCGCGGTGCGGCGACTTGCCCGACAAGGTCGGAATCTCCGTGGCAGCGGAGGCGATTGGCGTTCATCTCCTTGGCGGCTCGCATGCCGTGGAGTAGGGCCTCGTATTCAGCCATGTTGTTGGTGAAGGCGTGAAGTCGAGGCGGAGGATGTAGGAGCTTGTCGCCTTTGGTGAAGTCAACACTATCCTGCTGCACCGTCCGCGTTCTTGGAACCGTCAAGTGCAGGCTCGATGTGGAGGTACGGCAGCTTCTGCAGGCTGGGCCTCCTCCCGATCGGCGATGAAGTCGCGATTGCTGCGACTTGATCGCCTTTCGTGCTTCGTGTTGATGTTGTGGGCCCGATCTCGACAGCCCACTTGGCGACCCGCCCGGTCGCCTCGCGATTCGGATGATGTCTTGTAGTGGTCTGAGGAGACGGTGATCGGGTGCTCTGGAAGTAGTGCGGCGTCGCTGAGCCACGAACCCGCGTATACTAGCTTTTGGTACTGTGGGTACATTGGCGCGACTTGGTGAGGACCTCGCTGATGTAGTACACGGCCGCTGAACGGGTGCTCCTTTCCTTCCTCTGGTCGCTCGGCGACCATCACGGCTGACGACGTTTCTGGACGCCGCGACGTAACCAGCATGGGTTCTTTGTCGGCGGCGGCGAGTAGTGGTCGGCGGTAGCACCTTTTGAGGTCGCGAGCGCGTCGTCCGCCTCCTTGTCCCTGGAAGGTGGGGTTCTTGCATCAGGCGGTATAGGGCATTGCCTTTTCGCCAGAGGATGAAGCGGCGAGAGCCGCTACTTGCCAGCCACGGACGTCGCGAGCACTCGGGTTTGACGAGCCGGGCGATCGTGTCGATCTTTGTGGGGTTCGCCTCGATCCCTCGTTTGGAGCGGCGTACCCTGGTTGTCCGTGGTACACCGAAGGTGCACTTGCCTGGGTTGAGCTTTATCTTGTATCTTCGCAGGTTGGCGAAAGTTTCCGCCAGGTCGGCAAGTAGGTCGCCTTGGCGAGCGGACTTCACGACCACGTCGTCGATGTAGACGTGGATGTTGCGGCCAATTTGGCTCGCGAGGCATTCTTGCATGCACCGCTGGTAGGTCGCCCCGGCGTTCTTGAGGCCGAAGGTCATGGCGGTGTAGCAGAAGGCTCCGAATGGCGTGATGAACGCCGTCTTCTCCTCGTCTTCGACAACCATTTTGATCTGGTTATACCCAGAGTAGGCGTCGAGGAAACATGGAGATTCCGAGCCCGTGGTTGAATCGATTATCTGGTCGATCCGCGGGAGGACGAACTGCTCCTTTGGGCAGGCGCTGTTCAGGTTTGTGTAGTCGATACACATTCTCCAGGTCCCATTTTTCTTCTCGACCAGGACTGGGTTTGCCAGCCACTTGGAGTACTTGATTGGCCGGATGAAGCCGCCAGCGAGTAGACGCTGCACTTCCTCGGCGATTGCTCGACGACGTTCTTCATTGAAGGGCCGTAGCGAGTGCTTGACAGGTCGCACTTTGGGGTCGGCGTTCAGCTTGTGCTCAGCGAGCTCCCTAGGGACACCGGGCATGTCGGAGGGTTTCCATGCGAAGATGTCTCTATTCTCACGGAGAAACTCGATGAGCGCGCCTTCCTATGCTGGGCTCATGCCTGTCCCGATCGTCACCGTCTGGCTGGAGTCGCCTGGGACCAGCTCGACGGTGCGAGTGTGCGTTGTGGCCTCAAAGGTTGAGGTGTTTGCGCCCTCTAAGTTGGGCTTCTTGAGTATTGTGGGGTCGTCATTGTTGACCCCGCTCGCGTACTTGGCGAGCTCATCGGCGTGATTAGTCTCCGCCGCGATGACGGCGTCGGCGAGCTCGGCTCCTTTGGCCTCACACTCGGCAGCCATGTCGGGGTCGCCGTTGATGGTGATGACGCCGCACGGCCCGGGGAGCTTCATCGCGTTATGCAGCGTGGTGGGCCGCCATGAATTTAGCGAACGCCTGGCGCCCCAGGACGCAGTGGTAGGGGCTGTCGAAGGGCACCAGCTCGAAGACGATCCGCTCGGTGCAAAAGTTTGCCGGTGTGCCAAAGGTGACCGGCAACGTGACCTTGCCGATCGGGTACGCCTTCCGACCGGGGACGATGCCGTGGAACGTGGTGTGGGTCGTCTCGATCATCGACTGCGGGAGCCGCAGCCGCCTGAAGGTGTCGAGGTAGAGGATGTTGATAGAGCTACCGCCGTCCATCAGTGTCGTGGGGAGCCATTAGTCGCCGACCTTGGGCTTGACCACCAAGGCGACTCGTCCTGGGTACTCGATGCGCGGCGAGTGGTCTTGGTGGCTCCAGGTGATGGGCTGCTCCGACCAGTTCAGGAACTGGGGGACGTCTATTTGGGCCACCGCGTTGACGGTGACAGCGCGGGCGATGACCTTCTTCTCGCGCTTCGTGTTGAAGCCTGTGAAGGTGTGGAGCGAGCCGGCTACTTTGCCGAATTTTCCGCCGTTTGGCGGGTCGTTGTCGGGGTCCTCCGGCTTCATGCCTTCTCGATTTCGAGGGTGTGGCGATCGACGGTGGTGTGCGTTGGGCTTCCTTCCCTGCTATGGAACGCACATGGTTGGTTAAGGAGGCGGGGTCGAACCTTGGCTTGTTCTTGTAGTTGCCGCCCGTCGCGTGGCTCTTGGGCTCGTCTTTGGCGTGCGGCGTTGGCGACAATCGACTCGCCCGTCCTTCGGCGCTTGCCGTGAGGCGAAGTCTGCATGGCGTGGAGTCGGTTGGCGTCGCCGTCGTTGCCGCCTCCGCGGCGTTGACCTCCTGACTCATCGTCAGTTTCTTGGTTTGGGTCTTCCTCGGCATACCGTTTGGCGATCTCGAGGAAGTCGGGGATGTTGTCGAGTGTGCGGGAGTGTCGCTTGAGCTTGGCGACTAGGGGCTCGTAGCGGCATGAGGTCTTGAAGCATTTCCTCCCAGGAGTCGATACTGTCCTGGGGGAGAGTGTTGATCCACTGCCTGCACGTACCCTCCATCATCAGGGGGAGGTAACGGGTGGCGAGCAGGTCAGTGTGACCCGCGATCCCCATCGCCATGAGGTATGTGTCGAGCCAGACGGCGGGGTCGTACGAGGAGTCGTACTTTTCTATCTCCTTTGGCGCCTTGAAGTTTGGCGGGTACTTCTCGCCTCGGATCATTGGTCAAGCACTTGGGTCCGAGTCGTGGCGACCCCATAGGCTCGCCGTCGGCGATTAGTTAGGTGTGTCGCAGGTCGTCGGGCTGGCGTGCGCGCCAGCTTTGGTTGTTTATGATGTGGGTGCGGGCTTCGACGGGCTGACCGTTGGCGGCGACAAAGTTGGTCACTGGCCTGGGGTCGTTAGTGGAGAGTGCCGCGTTCGCGGGTCGGTGTTGGAGCTGCAGCGGTTAAGCGGCAGCATTGAGGGTGTTTGCCCGGCTGGGCGCTTGAGGCCGCTACGCTTCGATGAGCAGTATACTCGACCCGAGTCGGCGCCGCTTTGTTTCTCGACGGCCTTGGCGAGCAGGGCCTCGTATTGGATCAGGGCCGCCGCTGTGGCTGTGATCTTTGTCGGCTGCTGCCGCCCCTGCCACGAGGTTGTCCATTGGGGTGGAGAAACGGTGGGAGGCCGTTCGTCTCACTCCCGCGAGGAGACTACTATCGCGGCTGGTCCACAGGAGTGCGGTTGGGTGGAGGTGGGCGCCTCGCCGTTGATCTGGCGGGCGGGCGCTTCCTCCTGGTGGCGCGTTCTCGCAGATCGCGCGTTCGGCCATGCGGGCCGGGTCGTTTTCATCGTCGAAGTTCAGGGCACGCCCCTGAACGGTGGGGTTCAGGCGTGACCTGATCCGCTGCTGGTGGTAGCGGCGGCTCTGCGCGCCACCTGCTCGAGGCGAAATTTTTTCGCGGCTTGCTCTTGCGCACCGCCTCCGCCGATTTCCAGCGGAGTTCCTCGACCTCCGTTACCGCGGGCGTTAGGAGGATTGGGGTGGAGAAAGGATCCTCCGGCGGATCGGCGCGGTGGCCATGTAGGTCGCGCGTGGCAACCAGTTCCGTCGCGGAGGTCGGGCGGAGTTCTCCGACCGGTCGGTCGAAGATCCCAGGATGGAGGGTCTCAAGTCTCCCGTTGGAGACCTGGGCGATGGAGCCAGCGACGAGGCGGTGATGGATCCGGCGAGTGACGCCGGGGTCGCCGAGTCGGCGTCGTCGGTGAGGGCCGCATCCTCTGCGGCCGACCACGTTGCTGTGGGCCGAGTTGTACTCGGAGGCGAGGTGATGGATCGTGCGGATCTAGCTCTCGGAGAGCCGATCGCGTGGCGGAGACTCGCGGATGCAAGCCGAGTCCTCCGAGACGATTACGTCGGTGAGGCCGACGAAGAGGCTGATCGTGCCGATAGGCAGGATCACGCTGTGCGTGACGGGTCGCGCCGCCGGGACGTAGCTGCTCGGCAAGATCTGGAGCACTCGCCGATCGCTATCATGCGGCCGGCGGCGACCGTCTCGTTGATGGGCAGATTGGATCTCGCCGCAGAACACCGGCCAGACCGCCAGGCCACGGTGGGCGCCAGCCGTGGGAATGGTCACGGCAGATCTTTGCAATCGGCATGAGTAGTAGAACGAGGGGCAAGGCGGCCAGCCATGCGGTCGAGATGAGGGCAAAGACACGGTTTTACCCAGGTTCGGCCCCGAAGGGTAAATACCTACTCTGCTAGATTGTATTATGGAGGTGTTACAATGGGCGAGCTCGGCGACTAGGCGGTCATTTGGGTGTATGAGGGAACGTGTCTCTACTCACCCTATAGGGAGGTTTATATAGGCTCACCTCCCCTAGGGTTTACACATCTCAACCGATTCGGTTAAAACTTCAGTAGTCGTTTAACCTAGTCCGACTGGGCCTATCTACTCGCCTGGGCCTTCAGCTTCCAGTCGCTCGGTACCTTGCTGGGCTTCAATCCACTCGCCGTTCTGCAGGCCCACTCGCCAGCTCACGGGCCAGTCGGAAACGTCCTGTTGGGTATACCCCAGTAGGCATATCCCCATCAAGTGGTTTTAGCGGGATGCCACAACCTTGGTGTTCCAGGTCGGAGTACTTGAAATCCGTGGAGAAAATCTTGTCGCCCTTGGGTGGAGAACTTGTCATCCCGAGGGTCCGTGGCTTCGGTGGTCGATGACGAACTTGGAATTAGGACCGGATGTTCGGGCGGCTTCTCGGGTGCTTATCCGACTTGGATCTCTTGTTCACGAGAGGGTTCTAGTCCAATACCAACATCATGCTAACCTAAAACGCCACCCAAAACAAGGACAACACCTGCGGAGGAGGATCATGTCTCGTTCGGGCATTAGCTCGAGCAGCTTGTGGTCGGGTTGCGGGGAAGGCGGCAAACTGACGGCGGCAGCCGGGACGCAGTGACAGGGAAGAGGGGCCGACGGAGGAGTCCGGGCAAAGCGGCGCCAGGGGCGGAGCGAGGGGCGGAGAGCACTGGCGGCAGGCTCGTCGGGGCAGTGGCGGCCACGGGAGGCGGCGAAGGGCGACTCTGCAGGCGGGAGGCGCGCATGGCGGAGGTCTGCAGCGGCCCGGCAAGGGACCGTGGTGGGCTGAACGCAGCGCCCGGCGGGGCGGCGTGGCGATGTGGTGGGGCAGCCGGCGTGGCCAGAGGACGCACGACAGCGGAGGAAGGCGGAGGAGGCAGGCCGCGGTGCAGGAGGTCGGCCGAGAGAGGCAGCTCGCACGGGAAAGGGGAAGGCGACGGGGCTCGGTGGCGTCTCCGGCACCGGAGAGGAAGAGGACGGCGAGGCGACGGGGGCCGGGGCAGCGGACGGAGGTGAGGGCGGGGGCGATGCCATGGGAGAGGTGAGGGCAGCCAGCTGCACGGGAGGCGGCTCGGCCGGAAGCGAAGCGGGGAGTCCGCGCTCTGTGGCTGAAGCAGGGTGGGACAGGTAGGAGAGGTGGCGGTTCGGTGGGGGAAGGGCGCCTAGGGAGGGCCTCGCATGGCGGCGGGGTTGCAGAGGATCGAGAGGTGGAGGCGGGGGTTATGGCTGATGGGAGCGAAGCGAGGTGGGTTTCAGAGTGGGGCCAGGGGGAGCGGGGTCGCGTGGGGGCACGCGCCCAGGTGGCGGCGGGGTGGGAGTGGGGAGGAGGTGGACCTAGGAGCAGGTGGCGGGCTAGGATGGGTGAGGTGGCAGGCGGCTATTGGTGGGAGGAGGGATGAGAGGTGAGGTGTCGCCAAGGGATTGGTGGGGGTGAGGTGGCTGAAGGGTGGGTAGAATAGGGCTGGGTAGTTTTAGGATTAGATATTTTGACTAGGGTTTTCTTTTATTTTAAAATAAATTTTGTAAATAGTGTTAGATAAATAAAAGATCCGGCTGGACCGACGGTTTGGTTTGAACAAAAGGGGGAGGATATTAATATAGAAAACAAAGTAGGTCTTTTAGCAAAATAGTTTAATCAAGTAGATGCATGCTGAAGTCATGATGATGCACAAGTATTTTTAACACGCGATTTTCTAGTAGTGGTTTTTGCGGGATGCCACACTGAGTTAGCTCTCAGCCGGCCCACCCGGTTGAAGGTGGGCTAAGTGGCTGCGCTAGGGTTGAGGAAGCCCCGGGGTGGGCCGAGTCTCCTGCGTCGGCCCACCCGGGAATCGTTGGCGGTCGCTGAGTCGTGGAAGATATAGGAATCGAGGAAGGACGATGGAGTTTGGCGGTGGCGACACGCGCTTGGGAGCTAGGAGAAGGTGGCGAGGTTGCCCGCGGTGGGACGAATCTTCTCATTGTCGGCCCAGGTGGGGATGAGTCGACCTAGGAGCTCACGAATCAGGCCGAGTTTGCCTTATCTCGGCCTAGTCTGGGTTTGCTTTGTCTCTTTATTTATTTCCTTCTATATTACATCATTTTATCTATATGAAATGACCTTCCCTTATACTTATCAACTAAATGACCTACTCTACTGTACCTGGGATCATATCCCCAACATAGCCTCTACTTGACTAGCTCGCTGATTAAATGATGGTTAAGATTTACTAACCATGGACATGTAACGTCATTTGATAATTGAGTCATATTATTAGGAGAATGATGTTATGGACAGGCCCAACCTAAGCATAGCAATTTGATCATGTCACTAAGTTTAATTGATGTAGCTTTCTTAATGTCAAGTATCATTTTATTAGACCAATATCATGTTAGGAAGAATACCTTTTGGACAACAAATGTCACTTTGCCATTGAGTGACTATAAAGGTGGCTTTCATGTATCTTGGAAGGTACTTTTTGGGTTACATGGATTACGAATGGGATTTTTCACTCCATGTGATCGATAGATATATGTGTGCCCTCTTGGCAACACAACATCCTAAGTAGCTTGCAAGCATGTAAAATGCACATATGAACTTTATAATTTATTTTCACATATTCTAACATATTTGCATCATATACAATGTTATATCAATTTTTACACTGATTTATGGGGATTTACCAATGATCCCCTTTATTTGGTTTATAACTCTACAGATAGGAAAACACTGTTTTTTTAACTTTTAGAGACCTAAACAAAGTCAAATTGACCTGGAGTTTTTCGAGGATCATTTTTCATCAAGACAAGCATTTGGAGCACCAAAACCTCACGAGCGGAGGACGGAGGACCGAAAGAGGCCCAAAGGCGCAGCCTAGGGGGCATGTCACCTACCATCTTTCCCTCTTGGAGCAACACTAGTCGTCCATATTGAGCCCTCATCGAATTATTGACATAAAACATCTGTAAAAAGGTCCCCCATCGCGATCTCAGGGGGTAGGTAGGAAAACACAGAAACCACGAAACAAAGCCAAATCCACCGAATATTGGAGGGGTAAACACCATCGGAGCCATCACCAGTTGGATCTACGCATTCTCCAACATCATAAACACAGTCCCCATGATGAAGAGTGTCGGGGATACAACCCCGGGTACCCCAGAGTTGTGTTATTAATTTGATGCGTAGAAGGAGAGTCATTGGATACAGATAATGTGAAGAAATAAAGGAAGGAATATATAAAAAGAAAAATAAAACTTGGCTAGGGCCGAGGTAAGCAAAACCCGGCCTGGACAAAATCTTCCCAGGATGAATCAAGGTAGGGAAGACAAACCTCGGTTGGGCCGGATCACCCTAACCGGCCCACCTCGACAAAATATTCCCAGGGCTGAATCAAGGTAGGGTAGCCAAACCTCGGTTGGGCTGGATCACCCTAACCGGCCCACCTCAGCATCGCCGCCTCTCCCAGGAACAACTTCCTTAAACCGTCATTGTCCTGGCCCGGGTGGGACGACATTGGAGGTCTCGGCCCACCGCGAGGTCGCATACCCGTGATACCAGGAACTCCCGCTGCACGCCACCACTTCCCTTGAACTCTTCCAAGACGTCATGTGCCCTTGCTCCCGCCAAGACTCCTTCATCGCTCCACCGAATCTCCTGGTTGGGCTAGCGAATGTCGATACCGGCCCACTGCGGGGCTTCCTCCTCAACGCCAGCTCCTGTCACCACCTCCTCATTAGGGGAGACCTCGCTTGGGTCGGGTTAGCTAGAACCCTGGATGGGCTCTCTCTTCCTCCTCTCCTGGGCCGAATCATCCTACCCATACCGAGTAAGGAGACCCCAAATGGGCTCCTTCCTCCTGGGCCAAGTCAAACTTCGCCTCGACTAGGCCAGCTCGCCACAATAGAGACCAGGCTAGGCCACTCCTTGCAGATCCACCTAGGACGACTCTATGAGAAACCAGCTAGGCCAGATTGACCCGGCTGGGACAGTCTGACCCCATGCCGAGTCAGGGGTAATTCGGCTGGGCCCTTTTCTCAACCCGGCTGGGCCCCCTTGGTATTGTTTGGACTAGGCCGAATCGGGATAATTCGGCTAGGCCCTTTCCCATTCCACCTGGGTCGAGTTGTATCACCCCAGATGCCCTCTTGTTCACCCCCGGACGCTCCGCCAACCTCTACATCGACATTCCTTCAAGCCAGGTCAAGCCCTTCAAGTCATGTGCCAGTCTTGGGACGCCCCTGGCTCAGACTGGCACATGCGGTATGGAAAATGTTGGGCATCCTAGGAAGATGCTATGGAATATGATGGGCATCTCAGGAAGATGCTAAGGCATATGCTAAAAGGATAAGACTGATGACTCAAGATGCCAATGACAAGCACTACAACACAACTGACATGTCTTACCAAGCCTAATTGAAAGGATACATATGCCGCTTAGAGGGAGGGTGAATATGCTGTTTAAAACTTTTCCGAGAGTGGCTCAACAAAGGCGGAATTAAACTAGCGTTTAGTTTGTCAAGCACAAAACCTAGAACAACTAGGGTTCACCTATGTGCACCAACAACTTATGCTAAGTGATCCGTCAGAAACGTATCTATAATTTTTGATGTTCCATGCTTGTTTAGTATCCACTTTGATATGTTTTGTCTACACTTTGAGGTATTTTTATACACTTTCTGGAACTAACCTATTGACAAGATGCCATAGTTCTAGTTGCCTGTTTTCTACTGTTTTGGTTTCAGAAAGCTAAAAAATGAATATTATCGGAATTGGATGGGACAAAAGCCAAAGTTCATATTTTTCTCGGAGCGATACAGAAAAGCGAAGACAAGACGAAGGAGGACACCAGGGTGGCCACACCCTAGGTAGGCGCGGGCCCACCCTAGGCCGCGCCCACAGGGGGTGTGGGACCCATGGCCGTCCACCGATGTTGCCTCCTTCGCCTATAAGAAGCCTACAACTCAGAAACCCTAAATAATCTGGGAGGAAGCCATGAAAAGTTCCACAACACCGCCGCCACCGAAGGGGAGATTCGGGGACAGAAAGTCTCTGTTCCAGCACCCTGCCGGGAAAGGGAAGTGCCCCCGGATCCATCTCCATCGATCTCCACCACCATCTGCATTGCTATTGCTGATTCCCATGATGAGGAAGGAGTAGTTCTTCCTCAAGGCTAAGGGATATACCGGTAACTATGTGTTCATCTCTCTCTCTATGCATGATCTTGTTGTGGTCATGAGCTTTGTAATCAAGTAGATCTACCCTGCTACTCAAGTGCTTCAATAGATCTCTGCTCTCCCCATGTGTGTGAAAGTGACAGCGTGCACGCCATGGTGGTACTTAGGCTAGAGTCTACATAATACTTATTGTGCTTTAATACATCTATGCTTTTACCCACGTGTGTGAAAGTGATAGCGTGCACACCGTGTGTGGCACTTAGGCTAGATTACATATATATAATTGTCACGAGTTATATTTTGAGTTGGTTGTCTCTATGAAATTGTGGTGTTTGTTGGAACCATCTAGCGCTCACGGTGCCAGTGTGGGGTTATCTAGATGGGAAGGCGGACTTTGAGGTGTGCTTTTGCAGGCCTACAATGGATTAGAGTGTCCAACCGGAGAGAAGTTAAGAGTAGTATCATGAAGAGAGGATATTTATATGAGAGAGTGTTCACTAGTGAAAGTATGATCCCTAGGCCTTGTTTCTAAATATTGAAACACCATTCACATCTAGATCTGTTGCATGTTTGCTTGCTTCCATATTTATTACGTTTGCCGGGGAGGTTTTGGTCCTTTACCTTACCTAACCATCAAGCTATTTTCTGGCACTGTTACCACTTGTATTTTACTATCTCTTTGCCGAACTAGTGCACGTATACACCTGACAAGTGTATTGGGTGTGTTGGGGACACAAGAGACTTCTTTTATCTTGATTGCAGGGTTGCTTGAGAGGGAATACCTTTGACCACTTCCTCCCTGAGTTCGATAAACCTTGGGTAATCCAATTAATGGAAACTTGATGCTGTTCTACAAACCTCTGCCCTTGGAGGCCCAACAACTGTCTACAAGAATAGAAGTGCGTAGACATCAAGCTATTTTCTGGCGCTGTTGTAAGGGAGGTAAGGTAAAAGGTACTCACATCCTCCGATGTGAGTGCTCGAAGTTATTTCCTTTAGATTCTGCAATTTTGTCTTTTTGTTTCTTGTTTTCACTAGTTAGGCTTAATGGAAAAAAATAGAGAGCTTTATAGTATTTATCGTGAGTTAGGACATGAAGTGTTTGAAGAGAAAATTAAAAAACCTATGGAAATTTGTCACATCTGCCAGCCTTCTCTTCCTCAGCCGCGCGACGACCACGCCCTCCTCCCTCGGCCGTTTCTGGACTGAATTCAATCGCTTAAATTCGATTTACTCCGCGAGTAATTTGCCCCCATGACCACACCCTCTTAAGCATCTGCCTTCCCTCCACCTTTCCCCTCAATTCCCCACACCTCTCGGCCCCTAGGCTGCCTGAATCGCTCGCGGCAACGCCATTATCTCCGACAAGCTTCTTCGTCGATTCCGGCGAGAACAACCACCCCCACTGTCTCCGCTCCACACGAACTTGCTCGCCATCATCCCCTGCACCTCCTAGTGGTTCCAGCTAGCCAGCGCGCGCTTCGGAACGTCGACTCGGACAACCTCTGAAGGCCGACGACGTTTGTTCCCACTCCGGCGAATCTTTTCGGTAAACCCCGACCGCCCTAACCTTCCTGGATGATACGAGTATACTCTCCACACTCTCCTGCGTCTAACGCACCCTTCCTTTCTCCTTTGGGTGGCCTACAAGCTCGCCCTCGACGACGAACCGAAGCACCCGACGCCGCCGCTGATTCCGACGAGCAATAGCTGCTTCTCCCGTGCGCCCCTTGAGTAGCTGACCCCGCCTTGAGCTTCACCGAAACCACGCGAGCAAGGTGAGCAATCTCTCCCTCCCCCACGCGACCTGGTTCATCGCCAACGCCACCGTCCGAGCGCGCCGCCGCCACTCGCCGCCGTCAGCGCCGCCAGTAGATGGTCAGTGCCTGTGAGCCGTTGGATATTGATCCAAGTGACATGATAGATTAACTTAAACGAATCGTTACATTGCATCTGTGCCGCACGATTCCACTTAAATCATGCGGTTCATATAAATCGATCCGCACGAACCGGTACCAGCCTATAGAAACGCGCCACGTGGCCAGACTCAGGATTTAGAATAAAAATTTGATCTATTAGATATGCAAACTTGCAAAATTCATAACTTTCAATCCACACGTCCAAAATTTGCAAATTTTATATCAATGGAATCAGAAGACAAGGTACTTTCCAACCATGCACTATGTTTAATGAATTGCATCTGGTAAAATGGTTGTTTTTGCAAAAACTTGTGTAAGTATATTTTGGATCTAAAAATTGTTCTAGCAATGTTTTTGGGATAAAATCTTTGGCAAATGGATTATTTTGAACCTACTGACCATAGAAACCAACTTGTGGATTCAAAAGCATATTTTGTGAAGTAAGAGAATAAATCTTTGAGTCAAAGCATTTCTGGTCAAATAAAAATGTTGTTTATATGTTAAAAATACTTTCTGGAGAAAAATCTTTGGGAAATGATTTGGATTAAACTCTCTGACCCCAAATACCAAGTTTTAGAATTAAAAATGTATTTGGTGAACCATATAAATATTGTTGCTTTGCTAAAGGCATTTTCAACCACATAAGATATTGATTTGGTTTAAAAATGGTTTATAGGTAAAATCTTTTACAAATAGTTTTGCCACTTTTATAAAATGACCAATAAGTGTTTTAGAATGTTTATAACCTATTAGAAACCACTTTTCCACATAAAACAATCTTTAGAATGCTTGCATGCATTTCTTTGTTTCTATTATTTTATGTGATGTTTGCTTGAATGATAGATTGAATTTTTGCTGCTTGGTTGAATTGTAGTGGAATTTGAAGAGTGTGAATATTGCAAGATCAAGAGTGAATTTATAATTCTCTACCAAAAAGGCAAGTTATGCTTCATACTTTGTCCCATTATTTTCACTATGCATTAGTGATATTTCTAAGTAGGACTTGCATGGAATTTTTGCTAAGAATAAACTATGCCATGGGAAATCCTAGTAGATGAAACCTTAGTAGAATTTTCCTAAGTTAAGATTCCTACTACTATCATGCTTAGCTTAGCTAGTAGAAAACAAGGGTTGATTATATTCATGTTATGGAATATTTCTAAGTCAAGGACTTGTGTTTTGTTTAATAAAACAACTAAGTGAATGAATCACCTGGGTGGAATGGAAGGAATGGTTTGTGTTGAGTGGTTACACAAGGCCCATTTCTATGGTTTACCTTGTGTATCTCACTTGTGGATGGTCACCCAGGAACAAAGAGATTTGATATGTCAAATGTTGAGAAGCTTCAAGTGCAGCCACTTGGCATTATGGGCTCTGCCTGGATCATATAGGTTGCAATAACTTAGCCAAATGGACAGGGGGTAGGGGATGATAGGTTGGAACACGTCCATTCTGGTCTAAGGGAAGGCTTCTGAAAGATCTTGTCTTGGTGAAACCAAGTCTTGTGGGGAAAGTGCACCACCTCTGCAGAGTGTAAAATCTAAGTACTTAGCCATGTCCCTAGTAAAGGACAATTTGAGCATCAAGACATGGAAGCTATCAAGAATCTCCTCATCCCAATTTCTAAGTTAAAACTTGTGGTTGAACAAGGGTTGAAGGATCACCAATTTCTATTGGGAGATGCCTTGGGTGATTTTGACAAGCAAAAGCTTAGTGTTTTCAAATGATAAGGAAAAATCTATTTTGAGCAAAGCAAGCCTAAGCTCCACTTAGCCAAATGCATATAGATGATAGACTCCACTATATTACCATAGTATCACTTGCCAATACAATTCAAATGTATCGACCCTTGTGGCTGTAACCTATTATGTTGTAAGTTTGTTTGATGTTAGTGAAGTGTGTTGATTAGGATTACAAGTCTACAACCAACATGATTGCCCGTGGCACTTTGAAGATGAAGGACCCCATGCTATATTTTTTTGCTGCATTGTAATGAGATAGCCATATGAGATATGTAAGATGTAATAAATTATTTTATTCCTGGTTACTAAGTTGTATTATGACCTTTATTTCTTGATATTACATCTTAACTGTGGATGCTAGCTATTGATTCTAGGACTAGCATTGTAAACACAGGGATCTCTACCTTATTAAAGGTTGGGACCTCTACAGATGGTATCAGAGCACTGTGTTGCCTGCAGAATTGTAACCCTAGGATTGGACAAAACCCCTTAGAAAATAGTAGTTGTATTTGTTCCAAAACTTATTTGCAAACAATCTTGTAAACTCTTTCCTCAACCATTTTTGGTTTTGATTCTACATCTTGTCTATTTCAACTTGATGGATAAATCCTCAACCAAGAGCAAAGACTTCAACATGAGCAAAGGACTTCACCAACTCAAGTGACTTCAACCTTATTCTCAACAAGGACTTCAACTTGAATATCACTAAAGACTACAAGTGAGACAAGAAATGTTACTCAAGAATTGAAGACTAAGGAAACACAACTTAGAAGGAACCATCATCACTTTTGAAGTTTTGTGACCAAGATGCAAGGAATTATCCTAGGATACAAGGATCTTGTTCATGAAGAAGCAACCAAGAAGGATGGAATGATCTCAAGTGAACCATATAGTTGGACCACCATATTAAGTTTAGATCGAACACACCAACTATTGTGGTGTAGCAAAAATATTTTATTGCCTAAAAATGTGCTTGAAACTTGTTGTTTGAGTGGAATGTTTGTTTGTGATTGCTTGCACTGCTTGTGTGAATTGTGATATGTGTGATTAGAATTAATTCCTTAGAAATCTTTTGCCTATTCTAATCTCAATCCAACCCAAACAGATGACTACTCCAAGAAACTCCAACATCAATAATGGTGACAACAAGCACCAAGAGATGCACATGAGAGAACTCATAACAACCCAAACCCAGTTGAACCAAGTGACAACTCAGATTTTAGCCAACTAAAATGAGTTAGACCGAACCATGCAAAGGTTTTTGGAAACCCAAACCCAATTGTTGCATAGGATGACAAGTCAAATGATCAACATGGGAGACAACCCTTCCCAAGGAGTTTGTGATAATAATGATGTCAAGGATGATATTATAGAAGGAACTCAAGCTTGCAATGTTTATGGAGACAAGGATCACACTTCCAAAGAGCATGTGGATCAGTGCCCCAATTGTGAAGAGAAACATCCAACTAATCAATGCCCCACATCTCAAGCTACCTGTTTCCTATGTGAAGGAAATAATCATGTCCCTATCCAATGCCCCATCTATTCCATAGTTCAACAAAGGAAACAAGGTGGAGTGCATCAACATATTGTAAACCCCCATGAAGACAAAGGAAAATCTCAGCTTGCACCTCCATGCAGTATGACTCAATTTGATGGACCAAAGAGTAAACATATGTATTATCCAAGGAAAAGATTAAGGAGACCAGGAGACTTTCCCACCTTTGAGATAAGATATGAAGAGCATGAACTAGAAGAACTCCTAGCTTTGGACAAACCCAGGAAGAAGAAGGACAAAAGCCAAGTGCAATGTTGCCATTGCACAGAGATGGGACACTATGCCAATGAATGTCCCGAGAAGAAACAAAAATATAAGGAGATTAGCCAAGTGTGGTGCAACAACTGCAAAGAGCTAGGCCATTATGTATCAACTTGTCCACAGAAGATACGAGAAGAGCTCAATCTTGTCACATGTTACAATTGTGGTAACCAAGGACATTATGCAAGCAATTTTCCAGAAAAGATGAAGCACAAAGTAAACAAGCCTAAGAAGGATCTCAGCCTTGTCAGCTGTTTCAAGTGTGGAAACAAAGGACACTATGCAGATGTTTGCCCAGAGAAGTTTCAACAAAATCCCAAGCAAGCCAAGATGTAATCTAGCTGGAAAACTTTTAAGGGTGGTAGTACCCTAGTTGTTTTGAGCCAACTTGTAACCCTAGCCTTCCCAAATCTCGGGACGAGATTTATTTTAAGGGTGGTAGCCTGTCACATCCCAAAATTTTCCAAATTTCGTAATGTGAAAAATAAATAAATAATTGTTGGAATTTAGGGTGAAAAGAAACTTTTTGTTTCCAAATGGAAACTTAAAAATCTCATCTTGAACAAACTTGAGTAATGTTTGAATCCAACTAAATTCAAATCAAGTGGAATGCATTCTTCATAAATTCATCTGGAAATTTAAACACTTGGAAATAAACCCAAACCCTAAAAACCCTAATAGAAGAAAAACAATTCCAAGTTATCTCTAAGCCTATGGTTTTGATCCACATAAAAATTGGTCAACAAACATTTCAAAATGATCAAGAATGACAAATAGCGATATTATAAAACCATATGAATTGGTTTCACTTAATTTGGAGCCATAAATAAAATCTTATGAATTTAATAAGATAAGGGAATTGAATTTCCAAATTTAATAAAGCACCTATCTAGAAATCCATATCAAATGGTGAGCAGTTAATCCTAAAGATATTTAAAAGGATAAATAATTATCAAATAAGATTTTACAAATTGGAATCACCAAGTTTGGATCTATAAATAAAAAGATATGGATTTTATAAGATAGAGAAAGAAATATTAAATGAGGAATATTTAAAGACCAAATTAAATCTTGGCCTAATCCATAAGCAAATGGAATGAATATAATCCAAATCCAAATAAAATAAATGGATAAAGAATTTTCCAAATAAAATAAAATGGCATTAACCAAATTCTATTTCTATTTGAATAAAGACAAAATCCCTAATGGAAGAGATTAATTAAATCAAGGAAAAATAATTTGAATTTACCCAAGTGGAATAAAAGTTATTTAATTGACTTAAATCAAATACAAGAATCATTTAAATAAAATTTATGGAATTAAACCCATATTAAATTTCATTGGAATAAAGACAAATACCAAATTTAAATGATTAATAATCATATTAAAATACTATAAATAATTCAAAGTGAATTATTTAGCACCACATTAAATAAATAAACCTACTGAAAAGGTTTTGTGAAAAATTGAAATTTAAATAAGGGTTGAAAATATATTTGATCTTATTTGAATTTAAAAGAAGGGCCTATCTTAAATAATCAATATACCCTAAAAGGAATAAAAGATTTATTCTAAATTTGACTTTAGAATATGTTAAATAACAATATTAAAATCTACACAAAGTTTGGTTGAAGTTTGAATTCAAATAGTTGTTTGAAATAATTAAACAAAATCAAAACAGAATAATGAATATAGAAAAAGAAAAGATTTAGAACAAAAAATGGAGGAAACCAGCCCAACTAACCCCAGGCCCATCTAGCCCAACTAACCCCCTCCCCCGAAGCGTTTTCTTTTACTTAGAAACCCACCGCGTTCACTAACAGGCCCCACCCTCACTCTCTCTACATGACCGGGTCCCACCTTGACCTTCTCTTCCTCACCCGCGCGACGACCACGCCCTCCTCCCTCGACCGTTTCTGGACTGAATTCAATCTCTTAAATTCGATTTACTCCGCGAGTAATTTGCCCCCATGACCACGCCCTCTTAAGCGTCTGCCTTCCCTCCACCTTTCCCCTCAATTCCCCACACCTCTCGGCCCCTAGGCTGCCCGAATCGCTCGCGGCAACGCCATTATCTCCGACAAGCTTCTCCGTCGATTCCGGCGAGAACAACCACCCCCACTGTCTCCGCTCCACACGAACTTGATCGCCATCATCCCCTGCACCTCCCAGTGGTTCTAGCTAGCCAGCGTGAGCTTAGGAATGTCGACTCGGACAACCTCTAAACGCTGACGACGTCTGTGCCCACTCCGGCGAATCATTTCGGTAAACCCCGACCACCCTAACCTTCCTGGATGATACAAGTATACTCTCCACACTCTCCTGCGTCTAACGCATCCTTTCTTTCTCCTTCGGGTGGCCTACAAGCTCGCCCCCGATGACGAACCGAAGCACCCGACGCCGCCGCTGATTCCGACGAGCAATAGCTGCTTCTCCCGTGCGCCCCTCGAGTAGCCGACCCCGCCTTGAGCTTCACCAAAACCACGCGAGCATGGTGAGAAATCTCTCCCTCCCCCGCGCGACCTGGTTCATCACCAACGCCACCATCCGAGCACGCCGCCGCCACTCGCCGCCGTCAGCGCCGCCAGTAGATGGTCAGTGCCTGTGAGCCGTTGGATATTGATCCAAGTGACACGATAGATTAACTTAAACGAATCGTTACGTTGCATCTGTGCCGCACGATTCCACTTAAATCCTGCGGTCCATATTAATCGATCTGCACGAACCGGTACCAGCCTATAGAAACGCGCCACATGGCCAGACTCAGGATTTAGAATAAAAATTTGATCTATTAGATATGCAAACTTGCAAAATTCATAACTTTCAATCCACATGTCCAAATTTTGCAAATTTTATATCAATGGAATCATAAGACCAAGTACTTTCCAACCATGCACTTTGTTTAATGAATTGCATCTGGTAAAATGGTTGTTTTTGCAGAAACTTGTGTAAGTATATTTTGGATATAAAAATTGTTGTAGCAATGTTTTAGGATAAAATCTTTGGAAAATGTATTGTTTTGAACCTACTGACCATAGAAACCAACTTGTGGATTCAAAAACATATTTTGTGAAGCAAGAGAATACATCTTTGAATCAAAGCATTTCTGGTCAAATAAAAATGTTGTTTATATGTTAAAAATACTTTTTGGAGAAAAATCTTTGGGAAATGATTTGGATTAAACTCTCTGACCCAAACACCAAGTTTTAGAATTAAAAATGTATTTGGTGAACCCTATAAATATTATTGCTTTGCTAAAGGCATTTTCAACCACATAATATATTGATTTGGTTTAAAAATGGTTTATAGGTAAAATCTTTTACAAATAGTTTTTCCACTTTTATAAGATGACCAATAAGTGTTTTAGAATGTTTATAACCTATTAGAAACCACTTTTCCACATAAAATAATCTTTAGCATGCTTGCATGCATTGCTTTGTTTCTATTATTTTATGTGATGTTTGCTTGAATGATAGATTGAATTTTTGCTGCTTGGTTGAATTGTAGTGGAATTTGAAGAGTGTGAATATTGCAAGATCAAGGAGTGAATTTATAATTCTCTACCAAAAAGGAAAGTGATGCTTCATACTTTTTCCCATTATTTTCACTATGCATTAGTGATATTTCTAAGTAGGACTTGCATGGAATTTTTGCTAAGAATAAACTATGCCATGGGAAATCCTAGTAGATGAAACCTTAGTAGAATTTTCCTAAGTTAAGATTCCTACTACTATAATTCTTATCTTTGCTAGTAGAAACCAAGGGTGGATTATATTCATGTTATGGAATATTTATAAGTCAAGGACTTGTGTTTTGTTTAATAAAACAACTAAGTGAATGAATCACCTGGGTGGAATGGAAGGAATAGTTTGTGTTGAGTGGTTACACAAGGCCCATTTCTATGGTTTATCTTATATATCTCACTTGTGGATGGACACCCAGGAACAAAGATATTTGAGATGTCAAATGTTGAGAAGCTTCAAGTGCAGCCACTTGGCATTATGGGCTCTGCCTGGATCATATAGGTTGCAATAACTTAGCCAAATGGACAGTTGGTGGTAGGGGATGATAGGTTGGAACGCGTCCATTCTGGTCTAAGGGAAGGCTTCTGAAAGATCTTGTCTTGGTGAAACCAAGTCTTGTGGGGAAAGTGCACCACCTCTGCAGAGTGTAAAATCTAAGTACTTAGCCATGTCCCTGGTAAAGGACAATTTGAGCATCAAGACATGGAAGCTATCAAGAATCTCCTCATCCCAATTTCTAAGTTAAAACTTGTGGTTGAACAAGGGTTAAAGGATCACCAAATTCTATTGGGAGATGCCTTGGGTGATTTTGAAAAGCAAAAGCTTAGTGTTTTCAAATGATAAGGAAAAATATATTTTGAGCAAAGCAAGCCTAAGCTCCACTTAGCTAAATGCATATAGATGATAGACTCCACTATATTACCATAGTATCACTTGCCAATACAATTCAAATGTATTGACCCTTGTGGCTGTAACCTATTATGTTGCAGGTTTGTTTGATGTTAGTGAAGTGTGTTGATTAGGATTACAAGTCTACAACCAACATGATTGCCCGTGGCACTTTGAAGATGAAGGACCCCATGCTATAGTTTTTTGCTGCATTGTAATGAGATAGCCATATGAGCTATGTAAGATGTAATAAATTATTTTATTCCTGGTTACAAAGTTGTATTATGACCTTTGTTTCTTGATATTATATCTTAACTGTGGATGCTAGCTATTGATCCAGGGACTAGCATTGTAAACACATGGATCTCTACCTTATTAAAGGTTGGGACCTCTACAAAATTCATTTGCATGCTAATAGCAATGTTATTAGTATGAATTTTTTGAACACCATTATTGCTAATGCTATGGAAACGTCTAAGCTTGGGGAAGCTAGTTTTTATGTAAATGATCTTTTTAGTTCCCCAGCTTTGGAAGATAGCTATTCTATTGCTTATGACTATACCAAACCTCCAATATATGATGATTACAATGATGAATATGATATTTTCAGTCCACCTACTATTGAGGAGAAAATTAATAGTGATTACAATATGCCTCCTATATTTGATGATTATGGTGATGAGAATAATAATGATAGCTATTTTGTTGAATTTGCTCCCACTACAATTAATAAGAATGACTATGCTTATGTGGAGAGTAATAATCATTTTATGCATGTGGCTCATGATAAGAATGTTTTATGTGATAGTTATATTGTTAATTTTATTCATGTTTCTACTGAAAGTTATTATAAGAGAGGGAAACATGATTTTATGCATCTCAATAATATTAAGTTTCCCCTCTTTATGTTGAAAATCTTGAAGCTGCACTTGTTTTGCTTTCCTATGCTTGTTTCTTTGTGCTTTTATGACTTGTTTCTTTACAAGATTCCTATGCATAGGAAGTGGGTTAGACTTAAATGCATTTTGAATTTGCTTCTTGATGCTCTCTTTTACTTCAATTCATATTTCTTATGTGAGCATCTTCTCCAACTATCATGCCTAACTTAAAGGCGTTAAGAAAAGTACTTATTGGGAGATACCCCAAAAGTTTTCTTGAGTCTTGGAAGTTATTAATTCAGTAATGACCTCTCCTTATCCTTTTTGTTTGCTTTTTGTGCCAAGAATGACCTCTAATGAGAGGGAAGTAAGATTTGGGGAGTTGCTGTCCCGGAACAGATTTTTGTGCTGCACCGTAAAAAATCGTGAGGAATCTCTGTGAGTAGGATTAATCTTATATTTTATTAATAAATCCCCCAGTGTGTTAACTAACTTTCGTTAGTTCAACACTTTTTGATTTGAGCAACATAAGGTCGTCGAAAAAATCGATTTCTACCTGTTGGTATGTTTTGACAGATTTCTTCCATTATTTGCATTTGCTTCTTATCGATTCCTTTTTGGATTCTTTTTGGGAAATTGAGATTTTTGAGGGAATTGCTACAGTAGATAGTGTTTTTAGTGAAAGTTTTGCTGTTCAAAAGCTAAACCTAAAGGTCTATTATCTTTTGAATACACTAATGTTGCTAATGAAGATTGTATGAAGTTTTGTATGAAGAAAAATTTCAGGTGTAGAGAGAGAATGATGTAATGAGATGAAGAACGGAAAAAATCTCAAGCTTGGGGATGCCACCCCGTGTCACCCCAAGAAATATTCAAGAGTTACAAGCGTCAAAGCTTGGGGATGCCCAAGGCATCCCCTTCTTCATCAATAAAAATCTCAGGTCTTTCTAGACACTTTGTTTTTATTGTTTCATGCACTGTTGTGTTGTTCTTGGAGCGTCTTAGTTTTCGTTTTTGGTTTTTGTTTTCCTAGTTTGCTTGAATAAGTTGGTTGGATCATAGCACACTTCTTTTGGAGAGAGACACACTCTGTTTTCATTGCTTAGAACACTCTAATTTTCACTCTTATTGTTCTGTGAGTGTTCTCTTTTGCTAGCACTGTGTTTAGCATTAGTTTTCTTGTGCTTATTTCTTAGAACTTTTTAGTTCTTATTTGTGGAGTTCTGAGACATTATCACTGATCTTTATTGATTATTATCCTTGAGAGTTGTTTCAAATAAGTTGATTGGTGTTCGAAAAGAGTAGAAAGCTTCATGCTTAAGTGGTAAAAAAGGGAGCTTGCTTTAACTGTGGCTTAGGCTTTATCATGTCATGCTAGATGTTGTTTTGACCTTATGATTAGTGATTATTGTTGTAGCATGACTTGTTTCAAACAATTGAGATTGCTTAATGTGCCTTGAAAGAATCATGCGTTGTTTTAGCATACAAAAGCATAGTATTGTGGTATTCTCCTTTCATGCTTTCTTTGGGTTGACTTGGCACATGCTCATAGCATGCTATGACTATGAAAAAATCACCATAGCCTCTATGATCATTGTCGTGGGAATGACCACGACAGACGCTGCAATCGGCAGCGAGTAGTAGAACATGGGGAAAGGGCGGCCAGCCATCTGCGGTGCGAGATGAGGGCAGAGACACAAGGGTTTACCCAGGTTCGGCCCCCCGGAGGGTAAAGACCTACTCCTGCTAGATTGTATTATGGTGAGAGTACAAAGGGGCGAGCTCAACGACTAGGCGGCGAGTCGCTTGGGTGTATGATGGAACGTATCCCCTTGTGCCCCCTAGGGAGGTTTATATAGGCTTACCTCGATAGGGTTTATAGATTACAACCGAATTAGTTAAGGATTCGGAGGTTCTATGACCTAGTCCGACTGGGCCTAGCTACGCTTATGGGCCTTCAGCTTCCAGTCGCCTGAGTCCACGCCAAGTCTTGATCCAGTCGCCGTCCTGCAGGACCACTCGCTGACGGCTTGGGCCAGTAGGAAACGTCCTGCTGGGTATACCCCAGTAGGCATATCCCCATCAGTAGTCCCCGAGGCCGTCGTTGATATGTCGCAGGTATTTGCTGGCAGTCGGAGTATGCGGGTCCAATGCGGATACCTAGTCGAATCGGCAGCAGACTCCTGAACAAAGGAAGAAACTAGTCATTTTAGTCGCAATAACGACGACCAATCGTGTCGCAGCTCGGCGAACGGGTCAGCGAGTACTTAGTCACTGTTATAGTGATCGAGTCGGCAAATTGTTGAGTCGCTGGGAGCAACGAGTCGAGTAGATGAAGTTGGACCGTCAATTGTGGTCAAACTAGCCATTGGGTAACCCAGCGGTAATATTGGCATAATTACCGCGTAGTAACGTCTCCCGAAAATGACAAGTAACAACCGCTATATAAGGAGAGTGAAGGGCGAACAGGAAAACGCTTCCTTCACTTCCTCCGATCTCGCTTATCCCTGTTTCCCCATTCCGCGCAGCGACCAGAGCGATCCAGAGAGTTCCAATCCCCACGATCCTCCAGCCAATGGCCCCCTCCACCGAGCCATGGGGTAGATCCAAGTGCACGAAGGCACTGCTGGCATCTTTCGAGGAGGCGGGGATTCTCCGCGCTGGGAGATGGCGCATCCCTACGGCTGGAGAAGTAATCCCGGATCCACGCGAGGGGGAGTTCATCTGCTTCACCAGCCACCTGGAGCGGGGGCTTGGCTTTCCAACCTCCCTCTTCTTCCGGTGTTTCTGCGCCTACTACGGAATCCAGCCATCGGATCTGGGTCCGCACAGTATCGAGCAACTCGCCATTTTCGTGGCGTTCTGCGAGTGCTATCTAGGCTGCAGGCCCTACTTCCCCTTGTGGCAAGAAATGTTCCACGGGAGAATCAGCCGCGAAGAAACAGGCGGCCCGATGCTGGCCACGGGCGGCCTAATGTTCCAACTGAAGTCAAAGGCATCGTTCTTTGATTTGATGCTGCCCGCCAAAGCGGCGAACGTGTGGAAGAAGTACTGGTTCTACGTCACCGAGTTGACTCCAGGCGACGAATTGGCGCTCCCAAGGTACTCCGCCGACCGGCCCGAGCCACGTCAGCTCCAGGTCATCAAGCTCCCGCTGGATCAGCGGATGGTTGTTGACGAAATGTTACAAACCATTCGTGGCCCAAAGAAGAAAGGCCTCCAGACCATCAACTTCTACAACTACTGGCTTGGGCGGCGGCTCGTGCCCCTGGCCAGCCATGAACATTACATGTACGAGTATACGGGTAAGGATGACCCGACGAAATCCTGCCTCGTTGAATGGAGACTCAACGATTATACACTGGCCCTGAAGAAGATTACCCAGGCAGTGTACCTCGACGCGAAGGCCGGGGTCGCCCCTTATACCGCGAGGCGCCTAGATCCAACGGTAAGCTGTCATTCCGTTTGCACTCGCAGTCGCAGCTTGTGCATTCTTGGTCGTGCCAACATCATTTGTTCTTATTGCAGTTGTTTCAAGTGGTGGAAGGGTGGCTTCCACCCGCAGACGACGAGAACTCGAGCTCGTCCGCCCAGGACGGAAGCGAGTCATCGCCCACCAGGGGCAACGCCGAGAGCGACGGAGGCAACAACGACGATGATGAAGACGACGAGCCCGTGGAAGTTGCTGCCCCCACGGTTCACAAAACTCGCGGGCAGCACCAGCGTGAACTCGAGGCCAGCAAAAGCCTCGAACCCCACGATGATGACGACAACGAGCTTCCTGAGCACACCTCACATCGCGAGGCCACGCCGTCGAAGAAGAAAGCTCCGCCAAAGAAGAAGACGAATCCAGCGAAGCCGATGTCTCCACCTCGATCTGCGAACAGCTCCGACGCCACCAGTTCGGCTGAGGACGTAACAGAGCACACGGCCACGGCAGCTGGCGCCGCTGCCACAAGGGACGAAGTGCTGCTGGCGTCATTGCCACCACCATTCGCCCCAGTCGCTAGCTTGGGGGCCGCTCCAGCCACAGGGGCCTCGCCACCAAGGGGGGCTCCCATAGAAATTGCCAAGGAGGCTCCCGCCGCGACTTCATCTTCAAAGAAGCCGTCAGTGTCTTGGGAACACGATGTGTTCGAGAAGGGCCTCACTCGGAAGCTGGGGCCCGAACTAGAGAAGCCGGCCAGCATCCGCACCGGTCTACGATTCCTTCCAGTCGCCAAGTGAGTGCTCCTCTGTCCTTTACTCGTCTGCTTGTTTTGCGTTTCAATCGGAAAGTTTTATTGATAGAACTGTTTCACAGGACTGGTGTTGAAAAGATAGGCCGTCCTTCTGTACCCAAGGTTCCGCCAGTCGCAATCGAGGTGCCACCAGATTCCTCGCGGAAGAGGAAGGGCGACGAGGTCGTTGCTCCCGCCGAAGGTTGTAGGGGTTCGTAGCATGGAAAACAAAAATTTTCTATCGCATACAAACAAACAAGCCAAGATATATCTAATAGATTGTAGCAACGAGTCGATGGAATAACTTACCCTCGAAGATTCCAAAGCGTTTAACGAGAGCGGATTCTCGTGGGTGATGTAGTCGTACTCTTTCCGATCTCAAGATCGTGTAGACGATCCTTCCCAAGGCGTTAAGAAGCGCTCCTTGATCGGTCACATCGTTGGTACTCGACGAAGACCTTCCTCTCCCTTGTTCCAGCAGGCGGAGGTTGTAGCACTCTCCTCGATTCCGAAGACAACGGCGTGGTACCTAAGTAGAGGGAAATCCGCAGGCTTCGCCTTAAGCCAATGCAGTATGGTGGAGCTTATGAGAGAGGCTATTAGTGGTCTAGTAATTAGACACACCAATTAGAAGGCTCTAAACCAATTAGAAGGCTCTAAACTGCAGGCTAAAGCAATTAGAAGCTCTAAACCAAAACGGCTCTAAACCGGAGATTAGAGGCAGGAACTTGTGTGTCTAGAGGAGGGGGCCTTGCCCCTCCTTTTATAGGTGGGGAGGCGCGGCCAGGGGAGGGGAGTCCCTCCCCAAGTCGGCCTTGGGTGGCGCCGGCTGGAGGAGACTCCTCCCTCAAGTCGGTTCCCAACTCCTCTTGCTTGTTTCCACGTTTCTTGTTTTAGCCGCTTGACTTTCAAACTGGACATTTGACTTTTCTGTTTTAGGATTCAATTTAATCCTTTATTTGGGACAGCAAGAACACTTAGTACATGATGCAATCATTCCAATATGTAATGACACATTCATGTACCCCTCCCGAGTCTTGGGACAATCCGAACCTTCTAGAACATTCCCGATGAAAACACCGGAATCATTCAAACTCAAACGGACTTTCCTTATATGAATCTTATTCTCGGACCATTCCGGATCACCTCGTGATATCCGGATCCCAGCCGAGACTCAACAACATTCGGTATCTTTCTCATAATACCATAACTACTCAAACAACGTCGAATCCTTAAGTGTGTCTCACGGTTCGTGAATTATGCGGACATGATCGAGACACTTCTCCAACAATAACCAATAGAGGAATCTGGAAATTCATATGGCTCCCACATATTTCTACGATTACTGCGATCGAATGAACCACTTACATACGATACCAATTTCCCTTTGTCTCACGATATCTTACTTATCCGAGGTTATGATCGTCGGTATCTCGCATACCTAGTTCAACCTCGTTCGATAAGTACTCTTTTCGTTCCTGATATGTGATCCCTTGTGACCAAGTCACATGCTTGCAAGCTAATTGGATGACATTCCACCGAGAGGGCCCGTAGTATATCTATCCGTCATGTGGATGGACAAATCCCACTCTTGATCCATGTGTCTCAACCAATACTTTCCGAACACTCAATGCCACCTTTATAACCACCCGATTCACGGTGTGGTGTTTGATGTCATCAAAGCATCCATCCAAGAAAGGTGATATGCATGATCTCATGGTCAAGGAATTAGGTTACTATGTATAAAGCATATAGCAATTGAACTATTGAAATGACTTGATCTTTATGCTACGCTTATCTATAGGAGTATGTCCACCATATCATTCTCCTAACGATATGATCTTGTTGTTGATAACATCTCAATGTTCATGATAGGGAAACCACAATCATTAATCAACCAACAAGCTAGTGAAGTATAGAGGCTATACTAGGGACTTCAAATTAAGTTTACAAATCACACAAGTATCAATGTTTCCTTGTTAATACTATTATAGCATGAATGTAAACATTTATCATAAACACAAAGATATAATAATAAATACATTTATTATTGCCTCTAGGGCATATCTCCAACAAAGGTATCAAAAGGGCGAAAGGCGACAATGTCGTCACGGTCTCTGATGATCCGGCGGTTGCTCCGAGCGAACCTCCAACCGCAGCGGGAGCTGCTTCGAGGGCCGAGGAGGGTGTCGGGTCGCAGCATGTGGTGCTTGCGGACTCAACCGATGTGGCCAAGCCGACCCCGAGTGGCGTAGCGCCCGCTGCAGCGACCTTCCCTCGCTTCATGGCGAAGACGGCCGCAGCGAGTGCCTCGGTGCCGGCAAGCCAGCTTCCAGGGGCCAGCGAGACGGAAGTTGAACATCGTCGTGGCCACGCTCCGGTCGTGCTTGCGTCGGTGGACACGCTGGAGCTTCATGGCATGCTAGGCGCTGCTATCCAGGTATGTCCAGTCCCCGAGGATCTGGCCAGTGAATTTCAGTGGTCATATTCTTAATGTTTTTATGTTATCTAGTCCCCGAGTGCCTAGTCGCTAAATTTCAGCAGGTTGGCACTGAGGAATTTCATTGTCCGGTCCCCGAGTGCCTAGTCTCTGAATTTCAGCGGGTGGGCACTGAGGAATTTCATTGTCCAGTCCTCGAGTGCCTAGTCACTGAATTTCAGCAGGTGGGCACTGAGGAATTTCATTGTCCAGTCCCCGAGTGCCTAGTCGCTGAATTTCAGCGGGTGGTCACTTATGAATTGTTTGTTGTTGACACTGTAGTTTGTGCACAGGGCCTGTAGCGCGAGTCAGCCGAACGGCTTGCTGCGAAGTATTGCTTGGAGAAGGAGCTTGTTACCATCCAGGAGACGAACAAGGAGCTTCAAGCAGCAGCGGCCGAAGTGAAGGAGGCCCGCCAAGGTATTGTCCCGCTGGGTGACTTGACGGTGGCTCAATCCGCTCTGAGCGCGGCCGAACAGTGAGTCGCCGACCTGGAGCGTGAGCTCAAGGAGGCGAAGGCGGAAGCGAGCTCAGCGGAGGGACGAGCCAAGGATGTCGTTACTTCTGCCGCTGAAGAGCGGAAAGTATCTGATGCGCTCGTTGCTGGGTTGTAGAACGACTTTTCTTCTCTTCAAAGTTTCATCACGGACCTCTGCCGCCCGCTAATTGGTAAACTCTCCTTCAGCCAATTTCCGACTGCACTAACTTTATTGTGATGTCGATGTTTTGCTTACTGCTTGCTGCTGTGCTGCAGGCCGGATCACTGACAATGCGGAAGAGGCGCATTCGTATGACGCGCGGTAATGTGTGACCACCCTGGTCGACTCAGCCGTGTTGTCAGCGACTTTCCTTCATGCATATCTTCAGGAAATATCGCCCACGGAGGTGATCCCCAGCGACCTTGTCGAGGTATGGCGCTACTTGGAGAAGGCTCCGTCAGTCGTGGAGTTCATGACGCGGTCGGCCTTCCGTCGTGGGGCGGCAACGGTGCTCAGCCTTGGGCTTGCCCACTTCCCGGAGGACTCGTCACGAGCGGTTACCCCTCGTCGACAGGATCAGTGGAGATTGCCGAGGTGCTGAAGCTGACGGACCGAGCCACGGTATACTCCGATCGCGTTTGGGCGATGGGCGTCCTCATTCCCTATCAGGAGACGATTGTTGCTCCCAATGATCCTAAACCGAAGCATCGGGACTTCAAGGTCAAACAACCATTCCGTGCGGCGATGGCGGGCGAGCTAACGACGTACCCGTCGAATCCGTACGTGCCCTTCATCCGCAGCCGCAGGGACGGTGGTGCGTCTTCATCAAAACCTACAGAGTAAAAGTGTTTTGCCATTTGGCATTAGTATGGAATGACTATGTAACTTTCCTTGTAAGTGGAACAAATTGTGCTGCTATAAAGGAGGCTTGTGTTATTTTGTCATTCGTTTTGTGATTTTGGATGTTGATTGTGCGAGTCTCCGAGCGTGTCCGCCCTTTTTATGGGGCTTACCTCGTTGTTATGTGTTTTGTGAACTTTTAGTGAGTTAAGGTCGACTCGCCATGGCTCGGAAAGCCAGTCGCATGGCGACTCCCAGGGGTGCTCTTTACTTGACCGTTTTCCCGGGAGCGAACGGGGTCGGGTTGCCGAGTCCCCGAGCGTGGTACTTGGCCGTTCTAGTCGCAGGCCCAGGGTAGGTGAGGACTAAGCGCGTCATTTAAGTTGTCGCTCACGCCGATCCGGAGGATCATCGCATGGCGAGTCTGAGCACGCTCTCATACTTGGCGTTTTCCCAGACGCAGATTTGACCCGGTATGTCCCCGAGCACGGTACTTGGCGTTCGAGTCGCTGCGCCAAGGATGCGGAGGACTTGGTGGGGAGCGAGTGCGATTGTCTTGGCTCGGGAGCCACCGATCTAGGCGACTTCAATGGGTCTTCGGGTTAGCGTTTTTCGTGGACGTTACGAGGCCTGGGGTTTCCCAGTGCCCTCGTACCGCACTACTTGGCCGTGCCGGTCGCTTTGCCAAAGGTTGACTTCTGCGAATAGCGTAACGCTGTTATTACGAGTGCGAGTGGCACAAGACATGGAGAGTAGACACAATTTTGCGGTAACCGATCTGTTTTATTTCATAGCGGGTAGGGGGTACATGTCTGGAGTTCTAAGAGTAGAACTTGCGTAAGAGGTTTACATTCCATGGCCGCTTGACGTCGAGTTTTCCGTCCCCTCGGACGTCGCTGAGGTAGTAGGCGTCGTTGCCCAGGACTCGCCCGATGGCGAATGGTCCCTCCCAAGGGGGGGAGAGCTTGTGCATGCCTTTCTTGTCCTGGATTAGGCACAGTACCAGGCCGCCTTCCTAGAAAGTGCGAGTCCGCACTCGCCGGCTATGGTAGCGGCGGAGCCCTTGCTGGTAGATGGCGGTGCGGGAGCGAGCTAGGTAGCGTGCTTCGTCGAGCTGGTCGACTCCGTCTTGGCGTGCGAGCTCGTTTGCGGCCTCCGTGTAGTTGACCACCCTTGGTGAGTCGTGCTCGAGGTCGGTTGGCATTACTGCCTCGACGCCGTAAACCATGAAGAAGGGGGTGAATCCTGTCGACCTGTTGACGGAGGTACGGATGCCCCAGATGACGGTGGCGAGTTCCTCGACCCAGCACCCGGCGGTGCGCTCGAGTGGTACTTGTAGCCGTGGCTTCAGTCCATGGAGGATGCTTTGATTGGCGCGTTCTGCCTGGCCATTGGAATCTGGGTGGGCGACTGAGGCGAGGTCGAGTCGGATGTGGTGCTCATCGCAGAATTCAGCCATGGCTCCCTTGGCGAAGTTGGTTCCGTTGTCCGTGATGATACTGTTTGGGAACCCGTAGCAGTAGATGAGCTCGCGTAGGAACTTGGTGGCGGTCTTCCCGTCGCACTTGCGGACTAGCTTGGCCTCCACCCATTTTGTGAATTTGTCGACTGCGACTAGGAGGTGGGTGAAGCCAGAAGGGGCCTTCTTGAAGGGGCCTACCATGTCTATGCCCCATACGGCGAACGACCAGGTAATGGGGATTTTCTTGAGCACCGAGCTCGGCACGTGAGTCTGGTTGGCGTATTTCTGGCATCCAACGCACCGCTGGACAATGTCGACAGCGTCTACATGTGCGGTGAGCCAGTAGAATCCGTGCCGCATAGCCTTTGCGACCAGGGAGCAGGCGCCGGCGTGGTGGCCGCATTCGCCGGATGTCTTGGAGGATTTTTCTTCCTTCAGCGGGTTGAACGTAGTGTTGGAACACGCCGGTCACACTGCGCTTGTGGAGCTCGCCGTTGATGATGACGAAGGACTTGCAGCGGCGTGCTATCATCCGGGCCTCCGTTTCATCCGCGGGTAGGGTGCCTCCCTCCAAGTAGGCGACGTATGGCGCGGTCCAGTCGCTCGGCTCGACGATTAGTGCGACCAGGGCTGCTTCTGGTTGCAGCGGGATTCCTATGTCGATCTCCCTTGCGGGAGAGACGGAAGGTTTGGTGATGGTGTCGAGGAAGACACCGGCGGGTGGTGCGAGTTGAGCCGAGCCGATGCGAGAGAGTGCGTCGGCCTCCTCGTTTTTCCGCCTATCAATCCACTCGACGGAGTAGCCTGCGAAGTGTCCACCCAGCTGATCCACTACTTGGCGGTATGCCACCATGGTGGGGGAGACGGCGTCGCATGTGCCGGCGACTTGTCCGGCGACGAGGTTGGAGTCTCCGTAGCAGCGCAGGCGATTGACGTTCATCTCCTTGGCTGCTCGCATGCCATGGAGTAACGCCTCGTACTCGGCCGTGTTGTTGGTGCAGGGGGTGAAGTCGAGGTAGAGGACGTAGCGGAGCTTGTCGCCCTTCAGAGATGTCAGCATGATCCCCGCTCCTGCACCGTCCGCATTCTTGGAGCCGTCGAAGTGTAGGCTCTAGTAATGGAGGTATGGCAGCTTCTCTGGCTGTTGGCCTCCTCCCAATCGGCGAGGAAATCTGCGAGAGCCTGCGATTTGATCGCCTTGCGTGCCTCGTACTTGATGTTGTGGACGCTGATCTCGACGGCCCACTTGGAGACTCGCCCGGTCGCCTCGCAGTTGTGGATGATGTCCTGCAATGGTGCTGAGGAAACGACCGTTATTGGGTGCTCCTGGAAGTAGTGCGGCAGTTGCCGCTGTGCTCTAAAGACCGCGTATACCAATTTCTGGTATTGCGGGTAGCGCTGGCGTGACTCGGTGAGGACTTCACTGATGTAGTATACGGGTCACTGCACCGGGCGCTCCTTCCCTTCCTCTGGCCGTTCGACGACCATGACAGCACTGACGACGCGTTCGGAAGCCGCGACATAGACCAGCATGGGTTCCTTGTCGATAGGGGCGGCGAGTAGCGGTGCTACGAGTAGAACCTCCTTGAGAGCGTGGAGCGCGTCGTCTGCCTCCTTGTCCACTGGAAGGTGGGGTTCTTGCGCATTAGGCGGTAGAGGGGCATCGCCTTTTCGCCTAACCGGGGGATGAAGCGACTGAGAGCCGCGACTCACCCGGCCAGCTTCTGGACGTCGCGTAGGCACTCGGGTCTGCCGAGTCGAGCTATCGTGTTGATCTTGGCGGGGTTCGCCTCGATTCCGCACTTGGAGACGACTTACCCCAGTAGATGTTCGGTTGGTACACCGAAGGTGAACTTTCCTGGGTTTAGCTTTATCTTGTACATTCACAGGTTGGCAAATGTTTCTGCCAGGTCGGCGAGTAGATTGCCCTAGCGAGTGGATTTTACCACCACGTCGTCGACGTGGATATTGCGGCCAATTTGGCTCGCAAGGCACTCCTGCATGCACCGCTGGTAGGTCACTCCGGCATTTTTGAGGCCGAAGGTCATGGTAGTGTAGCAGAAGGCTCCGAATGGCGTGATGAACGCCGTCGTATCTTCGTCCTCAACGGACATTTTGATCTGGTTGTACCCAGAGTAGGCGTAGAGGAAGCATAGCGCCTCCGAGCCCGCGGTGGAATCGATGATTTGGTCGATCTGTGGGAGGACGTATTGCTCCTTCAGGCACGCGCTGTTTAGATTTGTGTAATCGATACACATTCTCCAGGTCCCGTTTTTCTTCTCGACCAGGACTGGGTTTGCCAGCCACTTGGAGTACTTGATTGGCCGGATGAAGCTTGCAACGAGTAGACGCTGCACCTCCTCGGCGATGGCTCTGCGACGCTCTTCATTGAAGGGACACAGCGACTGCTTGACGAGTCGCACTTTGGGGTCGGCGTTGAGTTTGTGCTTAGCGAGTTCCCTCGGGATACCAGGCATGTCGGATGGTTTCCATGCGAAGATGTCCCTGTTCTCACGGAGGAACTCGATGAGCGCGCCTTCCTATGATGGGCTCAAGCACGTCCCGATCGTCACCGTCTGGATGGAGTCGCCTGGGACCAGCTCGACGGTGCGGGTGTGTGTTGTTGCCTCGAAGGCGGTGGAGTTGCCACCCTCCAAATTGGGCTTCTTGAGTATGGTGGGGTCATCGCTGTTGACCCCGCTTGCGTACTTGGTGAGCTCCTCGGCGTGGTTACCCTATGCCGCAATGACGGCGTCAGCGAGTGCGGCCATGTCGGGGTTGCCATGGACAGTGATGATGCCGCACGGCCCAGGTAGCTTCATCGCGTTGTACGCGTAGTGGGGCGCTGCCATGAATTTGGCGAACGCCTGACGCCCCAGGACGCAATGGTAGGGGATGTTGAAGGGCACCAGCTCGAAGAAGATCCACTCGGTGTGGAAGTTTGCTGGTGTGCCAAAGGTGACTGGCAGCGTCACCTTGACGATCGGGTACGCCTTCCGACCGGGGACGATGCCGTGGAAGGTGGTGTAGGTCGTCTCAATCATCGACTGCGGGAGCCGCAGTCGCCTGAACGTGTCCAGGTACAGGATGTTGATGGAGCTGCCGCCGTCCATCAGCGTTTTAGGGAGCCAATAGTCTCCCACCTTGGGCTTGACCACCAAGGCGACTCGACCCGGATACTCGATCCGTGGCGAGTGGTCCTCGTGGCTCCAGGTGATTGGTTGCTCAGACCAGTTGAGGAACTGGGTGATGTCTATTTGAGACACCACGTTGATGGCGACGGCGCAGGTGATGACCTTCTTCTCGCGCTTCGTGTTGAAGCCTGTGAAGGTGTGGAGCGAGCCGACGATGCTGCCAAACTTTCCGCCATTTGGCGGGTTGTTGTCAGGGTCTTCCCGCGCGCGCCGTGCCTTCTCGATCTCCTTGAGAGAGTGGCAGTCGGCGGTCGTGTGCGTGGCGGGCTTTCCTTCCCTGCTGTGAAACACACAGGGTTGGTTGAGAAGGGCCGTGGGGTAGAACCTCGGCTTAGCCTTGTAGTTGCCACCGTCGCGGCGCTGTCCTCCGTCGCGGCGGAAGCTCTTGGGCTTGTGCGGTGCGTATCCGGCGTTGGCGACGAAGTCGACTCGCCCGTCACCGCGGCGTTTGCCGGTGAGGCGAGTGTTGCTGTAGCGTAACTCGGGTTGCCTCCCGTTGTCGTGGCCGCTCGTGCGGAGATGTCCTCCCGACTCGTCGTCGTTTTCTTGGTTTGGGTCCTCCTCTGCGTACTTCTTTGCGATCTCTAGGAGGTTCGGTATGTTGTCGAGTGTTCTGTACACTCTCTTGAGCTTGGCGACCAGGGGCTCGTAGCGGCACGAGGTCTTGAAGCAGTGGATCATAGTGTCCGGGTGGATTCCGGCCGCGTTATACCACAGATCTTGCCACCGTTGGACCCAACTGCGGGTTGACTCACGGGGTCCCTGGACGCATCGATCCAGGTCCTCAATGGTGGTGGCGTGGTTGTATGAGCCCTCGAAGTGCCTGACGAAGGCATCGCGCATTTCCTCCCAGGAGTCGATGCTATCCACGGGGAGGGTGATAATCCACTGCCTGCACGCTCCCTCCATCATCAGGGGAAGGTAGCGGGCGGCAAGTAGATCGGTGTGGCCGGCAATCCACATCGCCATGAGGTAGGTGTCCATCCACATGGATGGATCATACGAGGGGTCGTAGTTCTCTATTTCCTCCGGCGCTTTGAAGTTCGCCGGGTATCTTTCGCCTCGGATCATCGATCCGAAGCACTGGGGTCCGACTCGGCTCAGCGATCCCCTTGGTTCGCCATCACGGCGGTTGGTGAGGGTGTGCCGCAGGTCTTCAGGATGGCGTGCGCGCCAACTCTGGTTGTTGATGATGTGGGTGCGTGCGTCGACGGGCTGCCCGTTTGCGAAGACGAAGTTGTTCGCCGGCCGCGGGTCATTGGTGGAGAGTTCCGCGTTCGTGTGTCGGTGTTGGAGCTGTAGGGGCTCGGGTGGAGGGCAGTTGAGGGTATTCGCCACCATGGGACGGCCGCTCGAGGCCGCCCTGCTGCCCGATGAACGCGAGTACATCCGACCCTGTGAGTCGAAGCCCACATTTTGTTGCTCAACTGCTTTGGCGAGTAGAGCCTTGGCGTACTGGATCTGCAGGGCACCTTTGCCGGTTACTTCGATGTTATCGACCGTAGCTCGGCTTGCGACGACGTTTTCCATTGGGGTGGAGAACAGCGGGAGGCCGTTCGCGTCTCGCTCTCGTGAGGAGACCACGATCCTTGGTTGGTCCCTGGGGGGCGCACGGTTGGGTGGTGGTGGGGCACCGTTGGCCGTTGCCCCTGGTGGGGGTCGAGCGCTTCCTCCTGGCGGCGCGTTCTCGCAGATCACGCGCTCGGCCATGCGAGCCGGGTCATTCTCGTCGTCGAAGTTCAGGGCACGCCCCTGGATGGTGGGGTTCAGGCGCGACCTGATTCAAAGTTGGTGATAGAGTGACAGCTCCTGCGCTGTCGCCTGCTCGAGGCAAAAAATTTCGCGCTCGGCTTTCTCCTTGCGGACTGCCTCCGCCAGCTTCAGGCGGAGTTCCTCGACCTCCGTCACCGTCGCGTTTGGTGGGATCGGCGTGGAGAAGGGGTCTACCGGCGGGTCGACGCAGGTCGCCATGTAGGTCGGGGCGTGGCGACCGGTTCCGTCTTGGAGGTGGGCGGAGTTTTCTGACCCGGAGTCGAAGTCAAAGATCCCAAGGATGGAGGGGTCCTCGAAGTCTCCGATGTTGGAGACCTGGGTGATGGAGCCCGAGGCGTCTTGGCGACGATGGATCCGGCGGTGGCGCGGTCGCCGAATCGGCGTCGTCGTTGAGGGCCGCGTCGTCCGCGGCCGCGGTGGTTTCAGCCACGTTGCTGTGGGCCGAGTCGTACTCGGAGGAGAGGCGGTGAATCGTGCGGACCTGGCTCTCAAAGAGCCGGTCGCGTGGCGGCGACTCGCGGATGCGAGCCGAGTCCTCCGAGGCAATGACGTCAGTGAGGCCGATGAAGAGTCTGATCGTCCCGACCGGCAGGATCACGCTATGCGTGACGGCTCGTGCCGTCGGTACGTAGCTGCTCGGCAAGATCTGGAGCATCTCGCCGATCGCGATCATGCGGCTGGTGGTGATCGACTCGTTGATGGGAAGATTGGATCTCGCCGCAAAACACCGGCCTGACCGGCCAGGACCCACGGTGGGTGCCACTGTCGTGGGAATGACCACGGCAGACGCTGCAATCGGCAACGAGTAGTAGAACATGGGGCAAGGGCGGCCAGCCATCTGCGGTGCGAGATGAGGGCGGAGACACAAGGGTTTACCCAGGTTCGCCCCCGGAGGGTAAATACCTACTCCTGCTAGATTGTATTATGGTGAGTGTACAAAGGGGCGAGCTCGACGACTAGGCGGCGAGTCGCTTGGGTGTATGATGGAACGTATCCCCTATGCGTCCCCTAGGGAGGTTTATATAGGCTTACCTCGCTAGGGTTTATAGATTACAACCAAATTAGTTAAGGATTCGGAGGTTCTATGACCTAGTCCGACTAGGCCTATCTACGCTTCTGGGCCTTCAGCTTCCAGTCGCTTGAGTCCACGCCAAGTCTTGATCCAGTCGCCGTCCTGCAGGCCCACTCGCTGACGGCTTGGGCCAGTAGGAAACGTCCTGCTGGGTATACCCCGGTAGGCATATCCCCATCAATCATTTAGTCCTTGACTTGTAGTACCACTCTATGCTTTGATTAGTAATGTTTTGCCGCTCTGCATGATTATGGCCATTATTGCTCTCTTATTTGGTCCCTCCCAGTCTTTTGCTAGCCTCCACTTGTATGTGTAAGCTCTACTCATGCTTCCAACTCCCAAGAAACCAAGTTATTCCAAAGTGTCCACTATAATTCCTATGCATGGTGTATTACACCATTCCAAGTATATTCTTGTTTTCATCTATCTTCCAATTAAAAAGTATTTTGTTATGTGAAAACTTAGTGATTAAAGCTCTCACAAACTTGATGGCACACTTTATTTTTCTTGCCCCTAATAAACTTGAAGCATTGTGTCATCTATGTTCTATATTCTTGCACTTATACGTTGGAATTAGCAGAACCATGCTGTCATGGGGAACACTTTGAACATTGCACTTGTACTTTGTACACAGTTGATATCATGCTCTTTTGTCTATGGATGTCGTCGGTGTGAAATTAAAGGGGAGCTTGTAAGTCCATGGAGTTATGTATGTGTGTTAGAGAAACGCCTGGGCCGCTAGCCGAAGCCATGCCTAATCATGGTGGAAACTTGCAGCATCACCATAGTGACATCTATAAAGCATTCTTCTTATAAAAAAGAGACATATTGAGAAAAGAGGAAAGAGAGAAAAGCACCATATCCCATGGTAAATAAGAAGAATGCTGAGATGCTCATTGTCTACTTTCCTTGTCATTTTGGTTATGGGAAAGCTCCTGTACCATGTGCAAGGGGTACCCCGTTGGTGGTTCTCTATTATTTGCAAGTAACTAAACTTGAGTAGCATGAGGAGCGGCCCTCGTATTCAAGGGACATGAGATTGCCAACTTATACTTTGTCAAGCATATACTCCATAGTTTGTTCACTTTAACCTTAATCACCTCAAGATGCTTATGATAGGGGCAATGAGGGCTGAAAGCTAATAGGTACCATAATTTTTGGAAGCTCTTTTTGAGACTTGAAATCCTTGCTTCCCTTTATGAAGGGTCTTTCTTCCACCATTATATCGAGTCTCCACCTTCTACCTTTAGGCACCAGTTAAGAGATCATAGTTGCCATTCTTAGTTCTGTGTGCATTGTCCAAAAACTTCTTGATTGATGCATATTGTTGATATTGCTTGTTCTTGTGCTATTTGTATCTAGTCACTCTTATGAACTTTGAAGGTGTCCTATGCATCTATTTGCTACTCTATGAGGGACAAGATGATTACCACTATGCTATGTTTTCTCTATGTGAAACAAACAAACATTTTCAATGCATGTTATTCATGATCTTTATTTGTACCCTTTCATGTTGCAGCATAGTTACTATGTCTTATTGTTAGAACATCATCTTTCATGCACATGTTTAGATTTCTTTGATCCCAGCTTTCAATGCTTTTCAAATGGTTTGATCTTGATTTTGATGGTGCATGTCACCTCAAAAATTATTCTTTTTATCACTTACCGCTCGAGGACGAGCAGAGTTAAGCTGGGATGCTTGATACGTCGGAAACGTATCTATAATTTTTGATGTTCCATGCTTGTTTAGTATCCACTTTGCTATGTTTTGTCTACACTTTGAGGTATTTTTATACACTTTCTGGAACTAACCTATTGACAAGATGCCATAGTGCGGTTGCCTTTTTCTCATTTTGGTTTTGAAGCTAAAAATGAATATTTTCAGAATTGGACAGGACAAAAGCCAAAGTTCATATTTTCCCGGAGCGATACGGAAAATCGAAGACGAGATGGAGGAGGACACCAGGGTGGCCACACCCTAGGTCGGTGCGGGCCCACCCTAGGCCGCACCCACAGAGGGTGTGGGCCCCTGGACCTCCATCGACGTTGCTCCTTCGCTTATAAGAAGCCTCCGACTCAGAAACCCTAAATAATCTAGGAGGAAGCCACGAAAAGTTCCACAGCACCGCCACCACCGAAGGGGAGATTCGGGGGACAGAAAGTCTCTGTTTGTGCCACTGGGCATGGGGAAGTGCCCTCGGAGCCATCTCCATCGATCTCCACCACCATCTCCATCGCCGTTGCTAATTCCCATGATGAGTAGGGAGTAGTTCTTCCTCAAGGCTAAGGGCTCTAGGTAGCTATGTGTTCATCTCTCTCTATGCATGATCTTGTTGTGGTCATGAGCTTTGTAATCAAGTAGATCTACCTTGCTACTCAAGTTCTTCAATAGATATTTGCCCTCCCATGTGTGTGAAAGTGACAAGGCACGCCATGGTGGTACTTAGGCTAGAGTCTACATAATACTCATTGTGATTTATTAGATCTATGCTTTTCCCCACGTGTGTGAAAGTGACGATTATTAGCCGTGTGTGGCACTTAGGCTAGATTACATATATATTTGTCAAGAGTTATATTTTGAGTTGGTTGTGTCTATGAAATTTTGGTGTTTGTTGGAACCATCTAGCTTAAGGTGACAAAGTGGGGTTATCTAGATGGGGAAGCGGACTTTGAGTTGTGATTTTGTAGGCCTACCGTGGATTAGAGTGTCCAATCGAGAGTAGTTAAGTAGTATCATGAAGAGAGGATATTTATATGAGAGTGTTCACTAGTGAAAGTATGATCCCTAGGCCTTGTTTCTAAACATTGAAACACCGTTCACATCAGATTTGTTGCATGTTTGCTTGCTTCCATCTTTATTCCGTTTGTCGGGGAGGTTTTGGTCCTTTACCTTACCTCACCATCAAGCTATTTTACATCGTTACCACTTGTATTTCACTATCTCTTTGCTTAATGTAACATCCCAACATTTAGGAACTAATGAAGGGTAGATTTAGGAATTTGAACTGTTGCATGCATTCATTTGTGAAAATGTGAGTAAATTTTCGCTAAATAAAAACCTAAAGTGATCAAGGTTTCTTTCATGCTTTGAGGTTAGGTATAGACTTGAAGGATGATTGTTATAGACTTTGATATGATCTTGTCGATTAATGTGTTTTGGGAAATGAGATTTGAATTTTTAAACTTGAGTGTTTAAATTATAATTCAAAAGAATTTTGAATAATGCTTGAGTATTTGATTTAATTAAGAGTTAACCAATAATAACTCAAACTTAATATAAAGAGAGCAATAAAGAATATGAATCTTCATTTCATAATTTTATTCAATAAATAAGTTACAAAAATGTAACTTATGAAATTCATCAACAATCTTTACAATAGCAAATAAATAAAGAATAATATTTCTTTATTGATAATATTACAATCTTTATTACAAAAAAATAAAAATAAAGAGTACAAAAGAATAAATTAAAGATTACAATTGAATTTGATAGTTATTACAAGAGACTAATTGTCACATCCCAAGATTTTCCAAATCTTGTAATGTGAAAATAAATGAATAAAATAAAACATTATTTGATTTTTAGAGCCAGAAGAAACTTTTTGAATTCAATTGGAACTTCAAACCCATTTGAATCAAAATAAACCCAAAGAGATTTAAAAGATAAACATGTAATAAAAGGAAAATAAAAACATTTGGAAATACTATTTTAAAACAGTTAAATGAGAAGATTTGTTTTCAAATGAAATAGAAGATTATTTAATAAAGGCCAATTTAAACCTTGACCAAACTTTGGGAATTAAAACATTTAGTTTGAATAAAAATAACAAAGGTTTATTTAAAATAAAATAATAAGGAATTAATATCAAAATTTACTATGAAAGTTTTTACTATTTTAATTAAAACATCAAGACTTATTAAATTGTTTAAAATAGGTTTTCTAAGTATTTTTATATTCTCTAATAAAACCTACTAAAGTGTTTTGGCTTTGTTTTAGATTTCAAAATAAACATCTAAATAAAACAAATCCTATTGGATTTAATAATGAAAGTCTATTATAATAATTAATAGTGAATACTAAAATAAAAGGTTATTTTGTTTTAAAACAAATTTCCAAATATTATATATTTCCCAAATTAAACCTACTAATTTGATTTTGAAAATATTTAGGTTTCAAATAAAGATTTTATTAATAAAAACAAACTCTAATTGATTTAATAACTAAGACCCATTTTATTTAATTATTAATGGACCCTAAAGTAAAAGGATTATTTTATTTAAACAAGTTTTCCAAATATTCTTTATTTCCAAATAAACCTACTGATTTGGTTTTGAAAACATTTGGATTTCTAATGAAGATTTTATTAATTAAACCAAACCCTATTTTTATTAAATAACTAATGATCCATTATTTAATTAATAAATGGAACCTAAAAAGATTTAAAATAATATTTATTTTTGAATGTGAATTATGATGTTAAGCAGAATCAAATTCATAATTGAAAGGCTTGATGATTGTTTGAATCTTTTGAATATGTTTGGTTGTTTGAATTTCAAAACAGAAAAAGAATTAGAAAAGAATAAAACAAATAGACAGGAAAAAAAATAGAGGAACAGACCAACCCAACAAGGCCCAGCCCACTAAGCCAATCCAGCCCAGCTCCCCTCTTCCCTCCCCGAACCGTTTTCTTCACCGACTGAAACAACCCGCAAGCCCCTGACAGGTGGACCTTCTCTCGATTCTTTTCCCCACCGACGGTGGACCTCTTCCACTGTTCATCTTTCTCACCCACCCCACGACTGCTTCTCCTTTCTCTCGCCGGCCGTTGCAGGCTTGATTTCGCGGCATCAAATACGCCTTAACGCGGCCGCCTTAACTCGCTGCAGTCACGCTGTCTTAATCGCCCACGCCCTCTCCTCCATTTCCCTCTGCTTCCTTCCCCGAGCACGCCCCCAGGCCGTTCTAATTTCACCCCGAGCTCCTCTGACTCCGACGGACACCCTTGTCGATTCCGGCTGCCTCTCGCCGCCCCTCTTCTCCCCGACCAACCTCACACCTTCTCCACTTCCAGGAACACCTCCAGGCACTTTTCCTTTAACCGCGGGAACCCCTGAGCCTCGCCAACAACAAACTTGATCGCCGTCTTCCTCAACTCCGACGCCCCACGGTAAACTAGACTACCCCGACCCTCTCGCTCACGCAAACACGTTCGCCTTATCCTTGCGCGTCGACTGCATCTTGTTTGTCCTGGTGATCCCGCTATCTCGACGATGGTGAGCAAGGCGCTCCACTCCGGCGAGCAATCAAGCCCGCTCCAGTGCGCCCCTCGACTAGACTGCACCACCTTGAGCATCCCCGTGCCACGACGAACACAGTGAGCTTCCTCCCTCTCTCCCTCGCTTCCTGCGCCATGCCGCCCTAATCGACCGCTCACGCCGCCCGTAGCATATCGCCGCCATCTGGTGGGTGTTTAGCACCGTTGGATCGTCATCGTAAGGCCACGATAGATTTTAGCTGAAGCGGTAAGTAACATCTCTGGACCGTGCGATGCAACTAAAATCCAACGGCCCCTATCTGACAATCCACGCGAAGCGGTATAGACGAATCAGAGTCAGACACGTGGCCAGGTTCAGTTTTAAAAACATATTTGAATCTGTTATAGATTCAATTTTCAAACCTCTGTAACTTTCAAGCCACACGACCAAATTTTGTAAATTTTATATCAAAAGATTCAGGAGAACAAGCCCTAGCCAACCCTACCCTTAGTTTAGCAAATAGTATTTGATAAATTGTTTGAATTTGCAGATTCTTTTGTGTGCTTGCTAACATTAGAAAAATCATTTAAAAATGAATTTTGGGATCAAACCTTTGCCAATTGGTTTAATCTGACCCTACTGACCCTAGGAACCAACCCATAGTGTTAAAAATGATTTTTGTGAAATTTAAGTTGAATTATTTAACTAAGTCATTTTCTAGCCCAATAAAAAGAATAGTTTTTATTATGAAAATGTTTATGGAAAGAAAACTTTGAGTAGATGGTTTGGACCAAACCTACTGACCCAAAAACACCAAGTTTTGCAATAGCAACTCATTTGGTGAACCCTATAGGCTAATGCCTTAATAAAAATATTTTTACACCACATAAAATAACACTTTGTTTTGAAAATAGTTTTAAAGTGAAACCTTTTGCAAATGACTTAACCACTTTAGGAAATGACCATTAGATGTACCCAAATGACTATGACCCACTAGGAACCACTCTTTCAAACAAAACAAAGCTTGGCATACTTGCATGCATTTCTTTGACTTTGTTATTTATGTGTGTTGTTTTGCTTGATTGGTAGATTGAGTTTGTGCCTTGCTTGATTGATTTGTAGTGACTTGCAGAGTGTGATTGTTGCAAAGATAAAGAAGTGAACCTATACTCTACCAAAAAGGCAAGTGATGCTTCATACTTTTTATCCTATTACTTTCACTATGCACTAGTGATTTTTGCTAAGTAAAACTTGCATGGATTTTGCTAAGTATAGATCTTGCTATAGGAAATCCTAGTAGATGAATCCTTAGTAGGATTTTCCTAAGTTAAAGTTTCCTAATACTACCAAGCTTAGCCTAGCTAATAGAAAACATGGGTGGAATATATATTCACACTATGGAAAAATATTCTAAGTCTGAGGACTTATGTTTTTGTTTAATAAAACAACTAAGTTAATGAACCCCCTGGGTGGAATGGGCTTGCTTGGTGGAGAATGGTTGAGTGGTTACACAAGGCCAGGGGACTGGTGAACCTTGTGTATCTCACTTGTGGATGGCCACCCAGGAAACAAAGGGATTTGAGATGTCAAATGTTGAGAAGCTTCAAGTGCAACCACTTGGCAATATGGGCTCTGCCATGATCATATAGGTTGCAAGAACTTAGCCATATGGACAGTGGGTGGTAGTGTTTGATAGGTTGGAACGCGTCCATTTTGGTCTAAGGAAAGCTTAAAGATTTTGTCTTGGGAAACCAAGTCTTGTGGGTAAAGTGCACCACCTCTGCAGAGTGTAAAACCTAAGTACTTAGCCATGTCCCTGGTAAAGGACAATTTGAGCATCAAGACATGGAAGCAATCAAGAATCTCATCATTCAAATTTCTAAATAAAAACTTGTGGGTGAACAAGGGATTGTGTGTACTCTTCAATCTTTGATGGAAAGATGGCTTGATATAAGGATCTTGAAATCTTGGATTGAGGAAAATGATTTTACCAAGCACTTCAGTCTTTGATTTGTAGATGCCTCGAGAAGGATCTTCAGTCTTTGATTGAGAGAAGCATTGGAAAAGTTTTTGACAAAACTATTTATTTTCAAAACATTAAGGAAAAATCTATTTTGAGCAATGCAAGCCTCAACTCCACTTAGCCAAATGCATATAGGTGATAGACTCCACCATACTACTAAGAGTATCACTTGCCAATACAATTCAAATGTATTGACCCTTTGTGGCTGTAACTTGTATGTTGCAGGTTTGATTGATTTTAGTGAAGATTGTTTGATTAGGATTACAAAGTCTACAACCAACATCTGCCTGTGGCACTTTGAAGATGATGGACCCATGATTATAGTTATTCATTGCAATGTAATGTAATAGCCAAATGAGCTGTGTAAGATGTAATAAAATTATGTTATTCCTGGTTATAAAGTTATATTATGACCTTTGTTTCTTGATATTACATCTAAACTGTGGATGCTAGCTATTGATCCAGGGACTAGCATTGTAAACACAGGAGGGATCTACCATATTGGGTAGGGACCTCTACAGATGGTATCAGAGCATTGTGTTGCCTGTAGAATTTGTAAACCCTAGGATTGGACAAAAACCCTTAGAAAAATAGGAGTTGTTTTGTTCCAAAAACTTATTTACAAAACACTTGTAAACTCTTTCCTCAACCATTTTGGTTTCAACTCTATTTCTCTTCTATTTCAAACTTGATGGAAAAACCTACCCCATGACCAAAGACTACACCATATGCAAAGGACTTCTTCAACTTCTTCAACTCTAATGACTTCAACATCTTCAACTCTAATGACTTCAACATCTTCAGCATGTTCACCAAGGACTTCCAACCTGGAAACTACTAAGGACCACAAGTGAAACATGGAAAACCTACTCAAGATTTAGAGACTAAGGGAATGCAAAATAATAAGGAGCCATCAACAACTTTGAAGTATTGTGACCAAGAGTTTTCTCAAAGAAACCAAGATCTCATTTAAGAAGAATCAAGAAGGAAGGAAAGATCACAAGTAAACCATATAGATGGACCACCATAATTTAGTCAAGTCAAACCACCAACTTATGTGGTGTAACAAAAATATTTTGTTGTCTAAGTATGTGCTTGAACCTTGTTTGAGTGAAATGTTTGTTTGTAATTGCTTGCACATTGCTTGTGTGAATTGTGATGTGTGTGGTTAGAAATATTTCCTTAGAAATATTTTACCTATTCTAATCCCTACCCAACCCAAACAGATGACTACTCCAAGAGACACCAACACCAACCAAGAAGACAACATGAAAGAACTTATAGCAACCCAAAACCAGTTGAGCCAAGAGACAACTCAGCTTTTAGCTAACAGCAATGGACTAGACCCAGCCATACAAAGGATTTTGAAACTTCAATTCCAATTGTTGCAAGGAATCACTACTCAAATGATCAACATGAGAGACAACTTTTTCCAAAGAGCAAATGACAACAAGGATGACAAAGATGTTATTTTAGAAGGAACCCAAGCTAGCAATGTTTTCAGAGACAAGGATCATGCATCCAAGGAGCTTGAAGATCAATGCCCCAAGAAAAGAGAAAGATCTCCCACTCATGAAGAACATGAACTAGAAGAACTCCTAGCTTTGGAGAGACCCAAGAAGAAAAAGAAATGCCCCAACCCAAACAAGAAGGATATTACTCAAGAGCAATGTTACACTTGCAAAGAGATGGGACACTATTACAATGAATGCCCAGAAAAGAAGAAGAGACAAGAAGACAAACAAAAGCTAGTGAAACCCAAGATAAGGAAGGATTTTAGCCAAGTGATGTGCAAATACTGCAAAGAGTTAGGACATTATGCAAACTCATCGAGAAAAGATGAAGAATAAGATAAACCAGCCTTTGAGAGATATCAGCCTTGTCACATGTTTCAAATGCAAGGAACTAGGCCATTATGCAAACAGTTGTCCAGAAAGGATGGAGAACAAGTTAAACAAGTCTATGAAGGATCTCAACCTTGGCCCATGAGTCAAGAATGGAAACCAAGGACACCTTGCAAAAATTTGCTTAGGGAAATTTTTCCCAGGATCCCAAGAAGGACAATGTGTAATTTTTGTTTGAAAATTTTTAAGGGTGGTAGTACCCTAGTTGTTTTGAACTTGCTTGTACCCCAGCCTTCCCAAATCTCGGGACGAGATTTATTTTAAGGGTGGTAGCCTGTCACATCCCAAGATTTTCCAAATCTTGTAATGTGAAAATAAATGAATAAAATAAAACATTATTTGATTTTTAGAGCCAGAAGAAACTTTTTGAATTCAATTGGAACTTCAAACCCATTTGAATCAAAATAAACCCAAAGAGATTTAAAAAGATAAACATGTAATAAAAGGAAAATAAAAACATTTGGAAATACTATTTTAAAACAGTTAAATGAGAAGATTTGTTTTCAAATGAAATAGAAGATTATTTAATAAAGGCCAATTTAAACCTTGACCAAACTTTGGGAATTAAAACATTTAGTTTGAATAAAAATAACAAAGGTTTATTTAAAATAAAATAATAAGGAATTAATATCAAAATTTACTATGAAAGTTTTTACTATTTTAATTAAAACATCAAGACTTATTAAATTGTTTAAAATAGGTTTTCTAAGTATTTTTATATTCTCTAATAAAACCTACTAAAGTGTTTTGGCTTTGTTTTAGATTTCAAAATAAACATCTAAATAAAACAAATCCTATTGGATTTAATAATGAAAGTCTATTATAATAATTAATAGTGAATACTAAAATAAAAGGTTATTTTGTTTTAAAACAAATTTCCAAATATTATATATTTCCCAAATTAAACCTACTAATTTGATTTTGAAAATATTTAGGTTTCAAATAAAGATTTTATTAATAAAACAAACTCTAATTGATTTAATAACTAAGACCCATTTTATTTAATTATTAATGGACCCTAAAGTAAAAGGATTATTTTATTTAAACAAGTTTTCCAAATATTCTTTATTTCCAAATAAACCTACTGATTTGGTTTTGAAAACATTTGGATTTCTAATGAAGATTTTATTAATTAAACCAAACCCTATTTTTATTAAATAACTAATGATCCATTATTTAATTAATAAATGGAACCTAAAAAGATTTAAAATAATATTTATTTTTGAATGTGAATTATGATGTTAAGCAGAATCAAATTCATAATTGAAAGGCTTGATGATTGTTTGAATCTTTTGAATATGTTTGGTTGTTTGAATTTCAAAACAGAAAAAGAATTAGAAAAGAATAAAACAAATAGACAGGAAAAAAATAGAGGAACAGACCAACCCAACAAGGCCCAGCCCACTAAGCCAATCCAGCCCAGCTCCCCTCTTCCCTCCCCGAACCGTTTTCTTCACCGACTGAAACAACCCGCAAGCCCCTGACAGGTGGACCTTCTCTCGATTCTTTTCCCCCACTGACCAGTGGACCTCTTCCACTGTTCATCTTTCTCACCCACCCCACGACTGCTTCTCCTTTCTCTCGCCGGCCGTTGCAGGCTTGATTCATGACATCAATACGCCTTAACGCGGCCGCCTTAACTCGCTGCAGTCACGATGTCTTAATCGCCCACGCCCTCTCCTCCATTTCCCTCTGCTTCCTTCCCCGAGCACGCCCCCAGGCCGTTCTAATTTCACCCCGAGCTCCTCTGACTCCGACGGACACCCTTGTCGATTCCGGCTGCCTCTCGCCGCCCCTCTTCTCCCCGACCAACCTCACACCTTCTCCACTTCCAGGAACACCTCCAGGCACTTTTCCTTTAACCGCGGGAACCCCTGAGCCTCGCCAACAACAAACTTCAGTACCGCCGCCGTCTTCCTCAACTCTGACGACGCCCACGGGTAAACTAGACTACCCCGACCCCTCTCGCTCACGCAAACACGTTCGCCTTATCCTTGCGCTGCCCCGACTGCATCTTGTTTGTCCTGGGTGATCCCAGCCGCTATCCTCGACGACGATCGAGCAAGGCCGCGCGCTCCACTCCGCGAGCAATCAAGCCCGCTCGGCGCCCTCGACTAGACTGCACCACCTTGAGCATCCCGTGCCACGAGAACACGTGAGCTTCCTCTCTCTCTCGCTTCCTGCGCCGCCAATCGACCGCCCGGCCGCTCGTGTAGCATATCGCCGCCATCTGGTGGTGTGCCTAGCACCGTTGGATCGTCATCGTAAGGCCACGATAGATTTTAGCTGAAGCGGTAATAACATCTACGGACCGTGCGATGCAACTAAAATCCAACGCCCCTATCTCGACAATCCACGAAGCCAGACGAATCGTAGTCGACACGTGGCGAGTTCAGTTTTAAAAACATATTTGAATCTGTTATAGATTCAATTTTCAAACCTCTGTAACTTTCAAGCCACACGACCAAATTTTGTAAATTTTATATCAAAAGATTCAGGAGAACAAGCCCTAGCCAACCCTACCCTTAGTTTAGCAAATAGTATTTGATAAATTGTTTGAATTTGCAGATTCTTTTGTGTGCTTGCTAACATTAGAAAAATCATTTAAAATGAATTTTGGGATCAAACCTTTGCCAATTGGTTTAATCGACCCTACTGACCCTAGGAACCAACCCATAGTGTTAAAATGATTTTTGTGAAATTTAAGTTGAATTATTTAACTAAGTCATTTTCTAGCCCAATAAAAGAATAGTTTTATTATGAAAATGTTTATGAAAGAAAACTTTGAGTAGATGGTTTGGACCAAACCTACTGACCCAAAAACACCAAGTTTTGCAATAGCAACTCATTTGGTGAACCCTATAGGCTAATGCCTTAATAAAAATATTTTTACACCACATAAAATAACACTTTGTTTTGAAAATAGTTTTAAAGTGAAACCTTTGCAAATGACTTAACCACTTTAGGAAATGACCATTAGATGTACCCAAATGACTATGACCCACTAGGAACCACTCTTTCAAACAAAACAAAGCTTGGCATACTTGCATGCATTTCTTTGACTTTGTTATTTATGTTGTTTTTGCTTGATTGGTAGATTGAGTTTGTGCCTTGCTTGATTGATTTGTAGTGACTTGCAGAGTGTGATTGTTGCAAAGATAAAGAAGTGAACCTATACTCTACCAAAAAGGCAAGTGATGCTTCATACTTTTTATCCTATTACTTTCACTATGCACTAGTGATTTTGCTAAGTAAAACTTGCATGGATTTTGCTAAGTATAGATCTTGCTATAGGAAATCCTAGTAGATGAATCCTTAGTAGGATTTTCCTAAGTTAAAGTTTCCTACTACCAAGCTTAGCCTAGCTAATAGAAAACATGGGTGGAATATATATTCACACTATGGAAAAATATTCTAAGTCTGAGGACTTATGTTTTTGTTTAATAAAACAACTAAGTTAATGAACCCCCTGGGTGGAATGGGCTTGCTTGGTGGAGAATGGTTGAGTGGTTACACAAGGCCAGGGGACTGGTGAACCTTGTGTATCTCACTTGTGGATGGCCACCCAGGAAACAAAGGGATTTGAGATGTCAAATGTTGAGAAGCTTCAAGTGCAACCACTTGGCAATATGGGCTCTGCCATGATCATATAGGTTGCAAGAACTTAGCCATATGGACAGTGGGTGGTAGTGTTTGATAGGTTGGAACGCGTCCATTTTGGTCTAAGGGAAAGCTTCTGAAAGATTTTGTCTTGGGAAACCAAGTCTTGTGGGTAAAGTGCACCACCTCTGCAGAGTGTAAAACCTAAAGGGGAGCTTGTAAGTCCATGGAGTTATGTATGTGTGTTAGAGAAACGCCTGGGCCGCTAGCCGAAGCCATGCCTAATCATGGTGGAAACTTGCAGCATCACCATAGTGACATCTATAAAGCATTCTTCTTATAAAAAAGAGACATATTGAGAAAAGAGGAAAGAGAGAAAAGCACCATATCCCATGGTAAATAAGAAGAATGCTGAGATGCTCATTGTCTACTTTCCTTGTCATTTTGGTTATGGGAAAGCTCCTGTACCATGTGCAAGGGGTACCCCGTTGGTGGTTCTCTATTATTTGCAAGTAACTAAACTTGAGTAGCATGAGGAGCGGCCCTCGTATTCAAGGGACATGAGATTGCCAACTTATACTTTGTCAAGCATATACTCCATAGTTTGTTCACTTTAACCTTAATCACCTCAAGATGCTTATGATAGGGGCAATGAGGGCTGAAAGCTAATAGGTACCATAATTTTTGGAAGCTCTTTTTGAGACTTGAAATCCTTGCTTCCCTTTATGAAGGGTCTTTCTTCCACCATTATATCGAGTCTCCACCTTCTACCTTTAGGCACCAGTTAAGAGATCATAGTTGCCATTCTTAGTTCTGTGTGCATTGTCCAAAAACTTCTTGATTGATGCATATTGTTGATATTGCTTGTTCTTGTGCTATTTGTATCTAGTCACTCTTATGAACTTTGAAGGTGTCCTATGCATCTATTTGCTACTCTATGAGGGACAAGATGATTACCACTATGCTATGTTTTCTCTATGTGAAACAAACAAACATTTTCAATGCATGTTATTCATGATCTTTATTTGTACCCTTTCATGTTGCAGCATAGTTACTATGTCTTATTGTTAGAACATCATCTTTCATGCACATGTTTAGATTTCTTTGATCCCAGCTTTCAATGCTTTTCAAATGGTTTGATCTTGATTTTGATGGTGCATGTCACCTCAAAAATTATTCTTTTTATCACTTACCTGCTCGAGGACGAGCAGGAGTTAAGCTTGGGGATGCTTGATACGTCGGAAACGTATCTATAATTTTTGATGTTCCATGCTTGTTTAGTATCCACTTTGCTATGTTTTGTCTACACTTTGAGGTATTTTTATACACTTTCTGGAACTAACCTATTGACAAGATGCCATAGTGCCAGTTGCCTTTTTTCTACTGTTTTTGGTTTTCAGAAAGCTAAAAAATGAATATTTTCAGAATTGGACAGGACAAAAGCCAAAGTTCATATTTTCCCGGAGCGATACGGAAAATCGAAGACGAGATGGAGGAGGACACCAGGGTGGCCACACCCTAGGCTCAAGGGCCCACACCCCACAGAGGGTGTGGGCCCCTGGACCTCCATCGACGTTGCTCCTTCGCTTATAAGAAGCCTCCGACTCAGAAACCCTAAATAATCTAGGAGGAAGCCACGAAAAGTTCCACAGCACCGCCACCACCGAAGGGGAGATTCGGGGGACAGAAAGTCTCTGTTTCGGTACCCTGCCGGCATGGGGAAGTGCCCTCGGAGCCATCTCCATCGATCTCCACCACCATCTCCATCGCCGTTGCTAATTCCCATGATGAGTAGGGAGTAGTTCTTCCTCAAGGCTAAGGGCTCTACCGGTAGCTATGTGTTCATCTCTCTCTATGCATGATCTTGTTGTGGTCATGAGCTTTGTAATCAAGTAGATCTACCTTGCTACTCAAGTTCTTCAATAGATATTTGCCCTCCCCATGTGTGTGAAAGTGACAGCGTGCACGCCATGGTGGTACTTAGGCTAGAGTCTACATAATACTCATTGTGATTTATTAGATCTATGCTTTTCCCCACGTGTGTGAAAGTGACAGTGTGCACGCCGTGTGTGGCACTTAGGCTAGATTACATATATATTTGTCAAGAGTTATATTTTGAGTTGGTTGTGTCTATGAAATTTTGGTGTTTGTTGGAACCATCTAGCGCTTAAGGTGACAGTGTGGGGTTATCTAGATGGGGAAGGCGGACTTTGAGTTGTGATTTTGTAGGCCTACCGTGGATTAGAGTGTCCAATCAGAGAGTAGTTAAGAGTAGTATCATGAAGAGAGGATATTTATATGAGAGAGTGTTCACTAGTGAAAGTATGATCCCTAGGCCTTGTTTCTAAACATTGAAACACCGTTCACATCCAGATTTGTTGCATGTTTGCTTGCTTCCATCTTTATTCCGTTTGTCGGGGAGGTTTTGGTCCTTTACCTTACCTCACCATCAAGCTATTTTCTGACACCGTTACCACTTGTATTTCACTATCTCTTTGCCGAATGTAACATCCCAACATTTAGGAACTAATGAAGGGTAGATTTAGGAATTTGAACTGTTGCATGCATTCATTTGTGAAAATGTGAGTAAATTTTTCGCTAAATAAAAACCTAAAGTGATCAAGGTTTCTTTCATGCTTTGAGGTTAGGTATAGACTTGAAGGATGATTGTTATAGACTTTGATATGATCTTGTCGATTAATGTGTTTTGGGAAATGAGATTTGAATTTTTAAACTTGAGTGTTTAAATTATAATTCAAAAGAATTTTGAATAATGCTTGAGTATTTGATTTAATTAAGAGTTAACCAATAATAACTCAAACTTAATATAAAGAGAGCAATAAAGAATATGAATCTTCATTTCATAATTTTATTCAATAAATAAGTTACAAAAATGTAACTTATGAAATTCATCAACAATCTTTACAATAGCAAATAAATAAAGAATAATATTTCTTTATTGATAATATTACAATCTTTATTACAAAAAAATAAAAATAAAGAGTACAAAAGAATAAATTAAAGATTACAATTGAATTTGATAGTTATTACAAGAGACTAATTGTCACATCCCAAGATTTTCCAAATCTTGTAATGTGAAAATAAATGAATAAAATAAAACATTATTTGATTTTTAGAGCCAGAAGAAACTTTTTGAATTCAATTGGAACTTCAAACCCATTTGAATCAAAATAAACCCAAAGAGATTTAAAAAGATAAACATGTAATAAAAGGAAAATAAAAACATTTGGAAATACTATTTTAAAACAGTTAAATGAGAAGATTTGTTTTCAAATGAAATAGAAGATTATTTAATAAAGGCCAATTTAAACCTTGACCAAACTTTGGGAATTAAAACATTTAGTTTGAATAAAAATAACAAAGGTTTATTTAAAATAAAATAATAAGGAATTAATATCAAAATTTACTATGAAAGTTTTTACTATTTTAATTAAAACATCAAGACTTATTAAATTGTTTAAAATAGGTTTTCTAAGTATTTTTATATTCTCTAATAAAACCTACTAAAGTGTTTTGGCTTTGTTTAGATTTCAAAATAAACATCTAAATAAAACAAATCCTATTGGATTTAATAATGAAAGTCTATTATAATAATTAATAGTGAATACTAAAATAAAAGGTTATTTTGTTTTAAAACAAATTTCCAAATATTATATATTTCCCAAATTAAACCTACTAATTTGATTTTGAAAATATTTAGGTTTCAAATAAAGATTTTATTAATAAAAACAAACTCTAATTGATTTAATAACTAAGACCCATTTTATTTAATTATTAATGGACCCTAAAGTAAAAGGATTATTTTATTTAAACAAGTTTTCCAAATATTCTTTATTTCCAAATAAACCTACTGATTTGGTTTTGAAAACATTTGGATTTCTAATGAAGATTTTATTAATTAAACCAAACCCTATTTTTATTAAATAACTAATGATCCATTATTTAATTAATAAATGGAACCTAAAAGATTTAAAATAATATTTATTTTGAATGTGAATTATGATGTTAAGCGTAATCAAATTCATAATTGAAAGTTGATGATTGTTTGAATCTTTTGAATATGTTTGGTTGTTTGAATTTCAAAACAGAAAAAGAATTAGAAAAGAATAAAACAAATAGATGGAAAAAAAATAGAGGAAACCAACCCAACAAGGCCCGAGCCCACTAAGCCAATCCAGACTCCCTCTTCCCTCCCCGAACCGTTTTCTTCACCGACTGAAACAACCCGCAAGCCCCTGACAGGTGGACCTTCTCTCGATTCTTTTCCCCCACTGACCAGTGGACCTCTTCCACTGTTCATCTTTCTCACCCACCCCACGATCGCTTCTCCTTTCTCTCACGGTTGCAGGTGCTTGATTTGTGACATCAATACGCCTTAACGGCCGCCTTAACTCAGCAATCCATTTGTCTTAATCGCCCACGCCCTCTCCTCCATTTCCCTCTGCTTCCTTCCCCGAGCACGCCCCCAGGCCGTTCTAATTTCACCCCGAGCTCCTCTGACTCCGACGGACACCCTTGTCGATTCCGGCTGCCTCGCCGCCCCTCTTCTCCCGACCAACCTCACACCTTCTCCACTTCCGGAACACCGGGCACTTTTCCTTTAACCGGGAACCCCGAGCCGCCAACAACAAACTTGATGATCGCCGTCTTCCTCAACTCGACGACGCCCACGGGTAAACTAGACTACCCCTCTCGCCACGCAAACACGTTCGCCTTATCCTTGCGTCGACCGTGCATCTTGTTTGTCCTGGTGATCCCCGCTATCCTCGATGATCGAGCAAGGCCGAGGCGCAGCTCCACTCCGGCGAGCAATCAAGCCGCTCCGTCGCGCCTCGACTAGATCGCACCACCTTGAGCATCCCGTGCCACGCGAACACGGTGAGCTTCCTCCCTCTCTCCTCGCTTCCTCGACGCCATGGCGCTAATCCGCCTCGCCGCCGTAGCATATCGCCCATCTGTGGCTGGTGTGCCTAGCACCGTTGGATCGTCATCGTAAGGCCACGATAGATTTTAGCCAAGCGGTAAGTAACATCTGACCGTGCGATGCAACTAAAATCCAACGGCCCCATCTCGACAATCCACGCGAAGCGTATAATCGAATCAGTCGGACCGTGGCGAGTTCAGTTTTAAAAACATATTTGAATCATTATAGATTCAATTTTCAAACCTCTGTAACTTTCAAGCCACACGACCAAATTTTGTAAATTTTATATCAAAGATTCAGGAGAACAAGCCCTAGCTAACCCTACCCTTAGTTTAGCAAATAGTATTTGATAAATTGTTTGAATTTGCAGATTCTTTTGTGTTTGCTAACATTAGAAAAATCATTTAAAATGAATTTTGGGATCAAACCTTTGCCAATTGGTTTAATCGACCCTACTGACCCTAGGAACCAACCCATAGTGTTAAAAATGATTTTTGTGAAATTTAAGTTGAATTATTTAACTAAGTCATTTTCTAGCCCAATAAAAGAATAGTTTTTATTATGAAAATGTTTATGGAAAGAAAACTTTGAGTAGATGGTTTGGACCAAACCTTGACCCAAAAACACCAAGTTTTGCAATAGCAACTCATTTGGCGAACCCTATAGGCTAATGCCTTAATAAAAATATTTTTACACCACATAAAATAACACTTTGTTTTGAAAATAGTTTTAAAGTGAAACCTTTTGCAAATGACTTAACCACTTTAGGAAATGACCATTAGATGTACCCAAATGACTATGACCCACTAGGAACCACTCTTTCAAACAAAACAAAGCTTGGCATACTTGCATGCATTTCTTTGACTTTGTTATTTATGTGTTGTTTTGCTTGATTGGTAGATTGAGTTTGTGCCTTGCTTGATTGATTTGTAGTGACTTGCAGAGTGTGATTGTTGCAAAGATAAAGAAGTGAACCTATACTCTACCAAAAGGCAAGTGATGCTTCATACTTTTTATCCTATTACTTTCACTATGCACTAGTGATTTTTGCTAAGTAAAACTTGCATGGATTTTGCTAAGTATAGATCTTGCTATAGGAAATCCTAGTAGATGAATCCTTAGTAGGATTTTCCTAAGTTAAAGTTTCCTAATACTACCAAGCTTAGCCTAGCTAATAGAAAACATGGGTGGAATATATATTCACACTATGGAAAAATATTCTAAGTCTGAGGACTTATGTTTTTGTTTAATAAAACAACTAAGTTAATGAACCCCCTGGGTGGAATGGGCTTGCTTGGTGGAGAATGGTTGAGTGGTTACACAAGGCCAGGGGACTGGTGAACCTTGTGTATCTCACTTGTGGATGGCCACCCAGGAAACAAAGGGATTTGAGATGTCAAATGTTGAGAAGCTTCAAGTGCAACCACTTGGCAATATGGGCTCTGCCATGATCATATAGGTTGCAAGAACTTAGCCATATGGACAGTGGGTGGTAGTGTTTGATAGGTTGGAACGCGTCCATTTTGGTCTAAGGGAAAGCTTCTGAAAGATTTTGTCTTGGGAAACCAAGTCTTGTGGGTAAAGTGCACCACCTCTGCAGAGTGTAAAACCTAAGTACTTAGCCATGTCCCTGGTAAAGGACAATTTGAGCATCAAGACATGGAAGCAATCAAGAATCTCATCATTCAAATTTCTAAATAAAAACTTGTGGGTGAACAAGGGATTGTGTGTACTCTTCAATCTTTGATGGAAAGATGGCTTGATATAAGGATCTTGAAATCTTGGATTGAGGAAAATGATTTTACCAAGCACTTCAGTCTTTGATTTGTAGATGCCTCGAGAAGGATCTTCAGTCTTTGATTGAGAGAAGCATTGGAAAAGTTTTTGACAAAACTATTTATTTTCAAAACATTAAGGAAAAATCTATTTTGAGCAATGCAAGCCTCAACTCCACTTAGCCAAATGCATATAGGTGATAGACTCCACCATACTACTAAGAGTATCACTTGCCAATACAATTCAAATGTATTGACCCTTTGTGGCTGTAACTTGTATGTTGCAGGTTTGATTGATTTTAGTGAAGATTGTTTGATTAGGATTACAAAGTCTACAACCAACATCTGCCTGTGGCACTTTGAAGATGATGGACCCATGATTATAGTTATTCCGCTGCAATGTAATGTAATAGCCAAATGAGCTGTGTAAGATGTAATAAAATTATGTTATTCCTGGTTATAAAGTTATATTATGACCTTTGTTTCTTGATATTACATCTAAACTGTGGATGCTAGCTATTGATCCAGGGACTAGCATTGTAAACACAGGAGGGATCTACCATATTGGGTAGGGACCTCTACACTAATCTATAAAGAAAAATAAAAAACCTAAACTAAAGTCTTGATCTTCTAATCTGGTTCCTCCAAAATAAAAATAAACTTAAAAGAAAAAGCAGGTTAGGATTAGAATTAATTTTACTCTCAGAAGTTGACAGTGAAGTGCACTGTTCACTTTTTCATCATTGAGTATATAAGGGGCAAGTTTCACCAATATGAAAGAATGTATCTTTCATAATTTTAAGCCATAAGTCAAATAACAGCAAGGAGTGGCAAGTTTCACCAGCCAAGTAGAAATAACTAGATGAAAGTAACTTTCAAAATTCAGAACATATCCACAACTGAGTAGTAGGCACACAAGCAGCACACACACCAAACTGCATGGTGTGTGCTGTCAACACCAAAAAAACAGCACAACCAAACAAAACCATCAACACCGCCGTGGGAAACCAATCCCCACACCATTTCATTGATCTTAAACACCAAGCACAGCAGCCAATAGCTAAACCAAACCAAAGCCAAGCTAGATCACACTAACCAAAGCCTAGGATCACATCACCAAGATGGTGACAGAAGGAGGGGGTTGATCAGGTGGATAGCAAGACCAAGATCAAGCCATCAGGATCAGGAGATGATGGGCTGGATCAAGGATAGGCCAGGAGCTGGAAATACCAGGGGAGCACCAGATCAAGCTACCACAAGATCAACCACTAGCAACACAACATCAAGTGACAGTGGTGAGTAAATAGAACATCACATGATCTATCTGTCTAAGATTAGACAAGCATACATGATCTGACTCTTATTTAAACTCTCAAAAAGCACACAAGTGGGGTGAATCCATCATTGGGGTTTTAAACTCTAAAAGGAAACAGAAAGTATAAGGATCCAACTAAATATCAGAGCAACATCATTGATTTAGTTATCAAGCTATATTTCAGTTCAAGAATGAACATAGCTAAGATTTAAACTTCTAGGCACATCTCTAAGACAAGAGTAGCACCTTAGAATTTAATCTTGTGGATCTATATAAGTTATAAAGCTTACAAGCATTTCCTCCAACTTTGATTCAAGCAATAGTAGCTGGTATCACTACCAGAACCAATCCATGTGAATCAACAAGATAGAGGCCTAAATCCCTAAACCTCAGACCAACATCATTGGTTCTAGGGATACAAGGAAAGAGGATTTCACTTATCTATCATGCCAAGCCAAATCTTAAGCTTGAATAAAACCACACCAAGTAAAAGAATCTAGTCTTGTGTGCCATACTAGGATGGTGTCACAAGAACAGTTCTAAACTGAGCAGGTTAAGCATTCAATCTTCACATATACAATCAACCAATTATAAATCATTTTCATGTGCTTAAACATAGGAATCATAAACAAGATATTCATATATATATGTCTTCACTGTAAGAGACCATTTTGATCTCAATTTATACATGAATTCTCAAGCCAACAATACTAAGATAGTGACTTCATCACACCATACTCACTGTCATTAACTAAGTAATGACAGTGGTAAGTTATAAAAACCACTAGCTTTACCCAAGTGTTGTTTTCAGAGCAACTTTATCATCTGAATCATATGAAATTGAACCATGGAATCATCAGCAGTAAGGCACAGCTAGTCACCACTTAACAGGTTCAGGAATCATTAACCCATGATCCAATTCATCTATTAGTTAATCAACAGCAGGGTATGAACCCTAAGTAGAACCAAGAACCGTAATCAGGACCAGACAATCACCAGGAAGGTCACTACCAACATATAGCATAGGATGAACTAGCACATAGAGCACGAGGGGAGAGGAAAAAACTTACAATCGGTCCTCGATGTAGACTAGAAGAGGAAGCAGAGATGGCCGACGACCATGGCGGCACGGGGAGCACCCCCAGGAGAGCTCCTAGTCCATATCCAATTGGATAGAAGGGTAGAGCGGGGACGACAACCTCATCCTGCATCATGGCGGTGGCTAGGATGGTCCACGACGGCGGGAATCACCGGCGGCGACACCACTGACCACAGGGTCGGGGAAGGAGAAGGAGAAGGGTGAACTCGAGTGAGAGACATGGAGTGATGCGCTGGGTTGGGCCAGGAACCCTTCGGGGTAGCTTTTTTGACTTTGCCTAATGGGCCACAATGGCCCAATAAAAAGAAACAAGCCCAAATTATTTAAACTTGTTTTAATAATTGGAAAAAGACCAAAATGCCCCTGAACTTAATTAAATTCTAGAAAATCAAATAAAAGTCCAAAAATTATAAATAAAATATTTTTGGATTTACAATAATTTAATCTATCCAAATAAATTAAGAAATAAAATTTTAAACATATAAATTTTATTAATAATTTTGTAATTTAAATATTCCTTATGGAATTTTATAAAATTATTGAAAGATGATAAAAATAAATAAAAATCACTTTCATTATATATTAATATTTTAGTATTTTATAAAAATACTAAACAAATATTTAATAACAATTTTTGATATTGAAGTGATAATTCTTAAAAGAATTATTAAATCAATAAAATTCAAATAAAAGGGAAATAAAATAAAAGAATACAATATTCTATTATAAATATTAAAAATTAATATTTATAAATCCTTTATTATTAAAAAGAATTTTTATAATAATGGGGAGAATGCATATCAAGTTAAATGATGCATTACATTACTTTGCATAATCATTTTGCTTCTTTAAATATTGTCCTTACCAGGCAATAATGATGTTTTTGTAGACATAGAAGCTCAAGGTCCAGTGCAAGCATCAGACTTCACTACCTTGCCATCACAAGGTAAGTTCATCACTTGCTCATGTCCTTTAAAGAGTCTTTATCAAAGTATTTGCGAATTGTGTGTTATCATCTACACTATAGAAAAATTAAAACAATATTTTCTCAAGATACTAAATCTTAGATATCATCCTAAGTGATGATATGATGGAGCAATAAAACTTAGGGTTCTACTTGCACTAATGATGAAAAATTAGGAATTAATAACCCATGACATCAGTGATTCTAGCGCCGTATATTACGCGTTAACCATGAGATTTGGAATGGGACGGAGAAGTCAGCTGTATCCTTTTCCTCTTGTATGGAGGCAAGATGACCTTAATGTGACGTTGTGATTCCTTGTGCGGATCCAACATATGGGTGGCACCCTTACGCCCCACACTTTTGGTGTCTATATTATCTATGAATGGTGTTTAGGGAGATAGTCCATGTAAATGGTACTAATCCGGGCATCACTAGGTCATAGAGTCTTCGGGAACTCATTAGGGTTTTAGCCTGCCCGAAAGGGGGCTTAACAAAGGTGAGCTAGCCCGAAGGATCGTGCAGACATATGAGGTCGCGGAGAGGGCAGTGATTGGCTTGGACCAACTACTGGGCCCCACATCATGGAATTGTGGACGGGAAAGTACGCCCGATTGTGCAACAAGGAGTTGATCTCTCATGGGAAAAGTAACACACATCTGTAGAGTGTAAGAATTGTAACTTGTTACTCCCTGTTCCGGGAAGGAGCTACGAACGCGGCAGGAAAGGAACTCCATGAAAGTTCTGGTCAACCTGTGAAGGCTGGTGATCATAGAGTTTCATAATAAAATCAACCTTTGAAGAAATATTTACGAAAATTGCATAGTGCCAACGACTAATAGTCCGAGGTGGTAGATAGAGCATCAAACTTCCTACCTGGCATATAATGAATTGACTGAGTAACGCTGTTACTCATCCTTTCCTTTGAATCCTTGCTTAGACTCTGATAATCCCGAAGATACTCCAATGTATGCATCTGAGAGTCAAGAGGAGGTCTTCTATGAAGAGCCCAACTTGTATGGAGCCGTAGAAGGGGAGGACTACGACATCATCTACAGAGGAGAGTTCCAGGAGTCCGAATAATTACTATAGTTCTAGTAACCAGTTGAGCCGAGCATCATGAACAATATATAGCAATAAGTTGCTGAGCTCAATTGGAGTTTAAGTTTTAAATTTGAAACTTCCGCTGAAACACTTATATTTTGGTTTGTAAGTTGAATATTTTGGAAGCCTTGAACTTCCAAAATTGTAATAATAATAACGTGTGTATGTTTGTAATATGGACCCGCAATCTGTTGTACCACTCTGAGGGATGTGATATTTGCGAAACGGTGTTCTGTGGATGTCATGTCAACGACTATAGTGTACTACACATACAGTGGTATGCTGGGTCACCGCACCGAACTAGTGCACCTATACACCTGACAAATGTATTGGGTGTGTTGGGGACACAAGAGAGTTCTTGTATCTTGACTGCAGGGTTGCTTAAGAGGGAATACCTTTGACCACTTCCTCCCTGAGTTCGATAAACCTTGCGAAATCCACTTAAGGGAAACTTGCCGATGTTCTACAAACCTCTGCACTTGGAGGCCCAACAACTATCTACAAGAATAGAAGTGCGTGGACATCACTAAGCAAGACAAGCAACTATGTGATAGCCAGATATATACTTCAAGCACGAAGGCTATCACAAAGTAAGGTGCATAAGTAAGAGCTTGGATATAGAGATAACCTTGGCACACGGAGATGACGATGTTTTACCGAGTTCCTCCCAACATGGAGTGCGTCTCATTTGGAGAGGGGGCAGTATCAAACCACCAACGCCACAAGAGGCCTCCCTTTTTGAATTGTGAATCTCACCCCAATAGGATCGATCCACACTTCCACTATCAGTGCACTTGTCGATGGCAATCCAGAACCTCTCAGAAGTTTGGAGCACTTCTCCACAACTCAATTGGAGGCTCCCAACAAATAAGATTGGGGAAATCTCCACAACTTATTTGGAGGCCCCAAGTAATCCAAAAACCTGCAAAACCACCAAACCATCTAGGGTTCCAAGAACCCAAGAGTAACAAGCTTCTCATCTTTCACCCAATTGAATCCTCACCGAAAACTCAAACCGATGCACCAAATGCAATGACAAGAACACAACAAGTGCTCAAATACTTCTCTCCCAAATTCCACCAAAGCTACAAAAGCTTGTGGGGAATAAGAGAGGAAGAATAATGGAGTAAATCCACAAAAGACTCCAAGATCTAGATCCCAAGATGTTCCCCTCACTTAGAGGAGAGATTGATTGGTAGGGTTATAGATCTAGATTTCCTCTTTCAAATCCCTAAAGTATATGCAAGAATCATAGGAGGGATTGAAGGGAAGCAAGCTCAAGAAGGTCAAGACTAGAGGGGAAGGCTTGCAAAACTCATGAGGGCTCATTGGGGTAGAAGGGCCTCTTTTTATAGGCCCACTGATTTCTGACCGTTTTCTGCCCATTGGAGGGTTTCCACACCGACGACTCCGGTGTCCGGTCTTCACATATCTCACACCGAAGATTTCGGACCATCTCCGGACCCCTATACAGAATGTCCAGGGGAAGGTTTTGATGCTCCCTCTAGAGACTTGGAAGGAACTCCGAACCTGAGCACACCGAAGACTCCGGACTTTTCAGTCCACAGATTCTGATCTACCAGTATACACTGGAGATTTTGGACAAATATCCGGTCTGAACCAAATAAGAGTCAAATTTCAAATGGCGATATCTAGAGTTTAGAAACTCCGACTGACCCGAAACCAATTTTGTTGGAAAGAGGACAACAAGAGATAGCCGAAAATATTGGATTCCACCAAGTGAGATATTTCATGCATATTACCGGAAAACCAAGAGCTACCAGAAAACCTCAAAGATAAAACCACAATAAGATATAAAAGGGAAATCCGTTTTTGAGGAACTAGAGCTTGCTATGAATATTACCACAAGCTCTAGAACATCACATGGATAAGATCCAAATAACAACCAAGAAAGGATGATTCTAAGTATGCAAAGGTTTGAGATCTCTTCAAAAGATATGACCGAGTTACTCACTTGAGATCCCCTCTTGATAGTACGGTTATCTATCCTATAAACCGCTCTCCCCAACTAACACCACGATACCGGTAAGAAGGAAACCATATCAAGATCATACCTTTGCCTTGCACATATTCCACTTGATATTGATGTAGACGATCTTGTCCTTCTCAAATGGAACACCTTTCTTGATTGCTATTGCATGCACTCGCATGATGAAGACTTGCAAGTTTCTCCCCCATACAACATGGGGAAACCTTTACTTTGACCTTGTCTTCATCGATCCATGATCACCGAGGATGGCAAGCTTCAAGAATGATATCTTCTAGATATGGCACATCTTTATCTTGCACAACATTTCTTCTAACACCATTTTGATGATGTCTTCAAGATACATATGATGAACTCTATGTTCTTCTTTAAGAAACCCTTGATCTTATTTTCTTTATTCTTCTTCTTCATTTCTTCTTTCTTTATTATGTAGGTGTCTTGAAGATACCCACGAGGTATCACTCCATATTATTCTTCAAGACACGCTTGCTATAGTCCCAACTCTCACTTGACCAATCTCCGGGTCATTCTTGAAGCCTTAGTCAACACTTGATCTTCTTCACTTTCTTCTTCTTCTTCTTCTTCTTCTTCATTTCTTCAACGTTTAAGCCAACACATGCTCCAAGAGATGCCAATGGACAATTCCTACAAGTGTAACTCAATGCAAACATTATTATATAGAGATTGTCATTAATTACCAAAACCACACATGGGGACCCACATGATCTTTCACCAAGCATGTGGGACAAGCCTTGTCCCCTAGGCTCCCCTTTATAAGGAGCATCGGGGGATCATTCCCAAGAGAGGCCCTGAAGGGTCCTCCCTTCTCTGATCGATAGGAACTCATGTTCTTCCTCCTCCGCTCTCCCGGAGATGGCCATTAGAGGCATAGGAATACATCTCAAGGAACACCATTGTAGCCACCTTGCATGGCCAGATTATATGAGATCTAGATGTAGGCGTAGAGGTTTTTCTCACTAGGAGAGCCTCGAACCTGGGTATATCATGTCTCTTTGTGTTCTTCCGTGTGCGATCATCACTGCATCATCCCTCCCCGGATTCCTCCACGTCCATGCGGCCCTAACTTTAGCCTATCCATGGCATATGTCGTGATACCACCACGACTTTTGGCACCCACCATGGGGCTGATTAGAGGTGTTGGTTGGGTTTCCATCTAGAAGGGACCATATTCATTAACCTCTGCTTCACCATCGAGCAACAACTTTTGCATCCTCTTCCCCAATGTACAGAGGTCAGGGAAGTTGGCATACAAGCCTTCCTGGTTGACTCAACAAGCATGACTCGACCTCAACCTCATCACCAAGAGTACTACAAGTATCAATTGACTCAACATGCATGACCCAACGAGCATTACTCAACCTCCTCACCAAGCATACTGTGAGTAACAACTGACTTAACCACAAACACGCACATGAGATAACCCTGAATGTCACTCGTGGTCTATCACCCTTCGTCACTTAGTCGTTGATGAGTGCATATTTTCATCATGTTTTAGATTATTATTTTGCATTGTAGTGGTAGGATCTTGGTATTTTACGGCGTTCGCACGCACTTTTTATGTTTGTTTTCACCAGGATCAGATTAGATGATGGATACATGGACACAATTCTTGGATCAGTTATATTGGAGTGAAAAGGAGCCAAAACCAACGTAAATTTCTTATTTGGGGAATATTAATAACATCAGAAGAAAACCCGAAGAAATTGAAGTATACAGAAGGTTTCACGACCAACTATTCAGCGGGAGGAAATATTCCGGCTGTATAGTTCCCGCTGTATAGTTGGCGCCAACACCGCCTCCTCAAATAGTTTCACCCCGTGCAACTGGTTGGAGAGACGACATACAGAACACCCAGAAATCGCGGAAACCTCACCTCTGGAAGGGATCTGGAGGGGGAACTCATCCATCGGGGATCCATCTCCATCATCAACCGCTGCATCACTATCATCTCCATCCATCCTATCCACGTCTGGTCTAGATCTTGTTGTAATTTCCATACTCGTTGTGGATTTATACAAGTAGTATTCATCTATGATAGATTCCATTCTTTTTGCCATGATGTTGATTGCCTCCATGTCTGAGTAGATCATTAGTTCTTGGGGAGATGGAGAAACCCTAGCATGAGATTGAAATAAGATAAAGTTTATTATGATATTCATCACTATGACCATGTGTTATATTGTCTTCATCTTGATGTTGGAAGAAGTCGACCTCTCAATATTTTCCTCTTGTGGGGACTTGATGGAGGGAACTACTTGTTGGTAGACGGAGGTGTGTTAGCACTTACAGTGACTATAAATTTGTTGGCACCCCTTACGTATCAACCTGGGAATCGAGGAAACTCAAAACACTGTCCATGCCATGGGATACGTCCTGCGGGATTATGTCCCTTAATAGCGTAGTAATTCAATTAATGCTGATTGTTGTCTGCTGTGGTTATGGGGATGATGTGAGTAGTGGTTGCTGCCTATTCCTCAAAGTACAAAGTTCCTCTCACACATACATAGTTGAGAATGTTCATGATATTAAACTTTACCTTATCCCTTTATAATGCTAGTGGTGTATCCACTAATCCCTGAGAATTTCCCCACTGAAGTTTCAAATCTCTTTTACATATGCAATACTTATTTTCTGTATTTGGTTTTGTTTACTTTACTCATCGTTCTCTTATATCGAAAACCCAAAAACACCTTTTTACACAATACTCGTATTTTACCTTGTCACTTAGAAATTTATTTAGCATTTATATTTTGCAGTATTTATTTCAATAATTCCATGACTTCAGACTCATGCTCCCTATGGGATCGATATCTTTATTTGGAAACTCGCTACAAGCGATCTGTGCACTTACAGTCATCAAGCTATTTTCTGGCACCATTGCCGGGGAGCTAAGCGTTGTAGGTCTTTTAGTTTTTTCTTATTTACTTTATTTTTGTTTAGTTTTGTTTTGAGTTACAAGTTTCCACCAACATGATGTAGTTTGAGCATACGACTAGTGCTAACCCACTTGGCCACTTTGGGAAGCCCTATGATATTTATAAAAGAGACAACTCCAATGAGAAGACAAGGGGGTTTGAAATAAATCCTCTACTACTTGGTATTCTACACAAGAAGCAATTGAATGGAGATGAAGAAGATCCTAATCCATATGAGCATATTTCATGCTTCAAAGATATATGAGGCACTTTCCAATTAACAGGGTATACCGCCAATGAGGTATGGGTTAAACTTTTTAGTCAAACTTTGACAAGTACAACTCTCTCATGGTATATATCTCTACCCTCAAAAGCCACTACTACTTGGGATAATTTAGCTTGTGAATTTCTATCCAAATATTATCCATTATCAAAATATTTTGGAATCAGGCATCTTATAATGACTTGGAGGAACAATCCTAATGAAGGACTAGTAAGAGCTTATATAAGATTTAATGATTTACTTAATCAATGTCATCATCATGATTTGCATGAATGGTATTTCTTGCATATATTTTATGGCGATTTAATTGAACCTAATAAAATTGAACTAGACTCTTGCATGAGAGGAGCTTTTATGGATTTACCTATAACTAAAGCTTGGGATTTACCTTATAGAATTCGCGATCATAAAGTTTCATGGAATTTTGGTCTAGGAAGTGAAGGAGGCACATAAATTGATTGTGATTGTATTCATGACTATAATGAGCAGGGCCATTGTTAATGAATTATCTAAAGAGCTTTATTTAGATTCTGATCTTGTGTTGCAAGTTGTTAAATCTTTTACATAACACATCAAAGCTCCAAACGAGGGTTCGGCCAAGTATGATCCACCACCTGAACCTGAGAAGAAAAGAGAAGTTAAAGCAACATTGGCCTCCCTAGAACCAATGTATGAGATACCTTTCTCGAACACTACACATAAGCATATTTTGGAATATGAACAGGTCAAGGCAGTACAAGAGGAGAAAGAAGAGGAAAGTGTGCCAATAATTGAAGAACATCTGGATGAAACCAAAAATGAAGAGGTAACCAAGGAAGCAATTATTACTATGTATGCACATTGTAACATAGTTGAACTTGATGAAGAGACTTCTATATTGGTTGAAGGTAAAATTAAGGTAAAAGATGTGGGTAAACCTATTCTTCCCTGCATATTTAAAGAAACCTCGCATTGCGGTTTATGTGATCTTGGCACCAAAGTTAATGTTATATCTTATGATTTTTACTTAGAAATAAAATAAGAGATATCATTGGCTACAATAGAAAATACTGATATGAAAATCATGTTAGCCAATAAAAATCTTAGAATTCCAATGGGAGTAGTTGAAGATGCAACTGTCACAATTGGCAATAAAAATTTCCTATCGATTTTGTAGTTGTTGATATGCCATCTGACACTCTTTGCCCAATTATATTTGGAAGAAACTTTTTGAGTGATCTAGGTGCCATTAAGCTTGGGAAAGCAGAAAAAGAATCCAGCGTTTCCAAATTTAAAGACAAACCTCTACATATACAAGGAAATGAGAAAGAGAATACTATTGAGGAGATGGCAGCCCTTTTATTAAGTAATCAAGAAGAAGAAATACATGAAGACTCAAATTGTGAAGAAACAATTATGGAGGAAAGGACTCTAGAAGAATTACAAAGTGAATTTGATTCATTTCCCATTTTAGAACCTCTAACCGATGAAGCTTTTGAAGAGCCAGAAAGGACAGGGGATGAAGAATTACCACCCCTAGAATTAAAAACTTTACCAGATAATCTTAAATATAGATTCTTAGATGATACTAATAATTCCCTATTATTATTAGTGCTAAACTATCAAGGGAAGAAGAAGATGAACTCATGAAGGTACTAAAGGAGCACCACAAGGCCTTTGGGTACTCAATGGACGATTTGAAGGGCATTAGTCCCATGATAACCGTCCATCGAATATTCATGGAGGAAGGTGCCAAACCAGTTGCAAAATTTAATAGAAGGCTAAAGCCTGAAATGAAGGAAGTGGTAAGAAAAGAAATAGTACGCCTACGGGATGCAGGTATAATTTATCCTGTAAAAGAAAGTGAATGGGTAAGTCATGTTCATTGTGTTCCTAAGAAATGCGGCTTTACTGTTGTTCCTAATGAAAACAATGAGTTGATACCCACTAGAACTAATGTTGGACATAGGATGTGCTTATTTTTTCAGGAAACTGGATAAGGAAACTAGGAAAGATCACTATCCTTTACCATTCATAGATCAAACTTTAGAAAGGTTAGCAAACCACACTCATTTTTGCTACTTGTGCGGATACTCTTGTTTTTCCCAAATAGTTGTTCATCCTGATGACCAACTTAAAACAACTTTCATTAGTCCTTATGGTTTACATGCTTACCGACGCATGACTTTTGGTTTATGTAATGCTCCAGATACTTTTCAAAGATGCTTGACTGCTATTTTTGCAGATTTTGTAGAACTGATAATGGAAGAATTTATGGATGATTTTTATGTCTATGGAACTTCGTTTACTAGTTGCTTGAATAATCTCAATAGAATTTTGTAGCGTTTCAAAGAAATAAATCTTGTTCTAAACTAGGAGAAGTGCCATTTTATGGTCAAAGAAGGCATAGTCCTTGGACACAAGGTATCAGGTGTTGGGGATATGCTAAATGGGTATCACCATAGCATGTCTCTAATCTAGATAACCCGGGTGGCCCACAGTTGGTAGCAAGGCCCATGGGCAACTGCCCTTAGATGGATCCAAAAGGGAGGCCCATGCCAGATAAAGGAAGGCTACGAAGGAGTCACCGGTGTACCCGGAGCCTTGGGGTGCAAGACACGTTAGACTAGTTGTGTACCGTGTAGGACTCTATAACCTGACAGGCTAGGACTTTGCATGTAACCTAGGATCTGGCGACTATATAAGCCAGACCTATGGGAGCATGGGCATAACTCAACTCATAGCGCGCACAGCGAACCGATCCCTGTAACTCGGCGTATTGCCATTATAGTGATTTATAGTAGGAGTAGGATTCTGCCACCATCATGGGATCTGAACCTGGGTAAGCTGTGTTACCTCGTACCCGCCAACCTCCCACCTTACCCCACGTCTCTAAACACCCTCTGTGAGGACCCCTCCATTGTGTACTCGTTGGCAATTCCACGACATCAGGTAAGGGCATCGAAGAAGATAGGACTAAGTAGAAGAAATAGAGAGAATGCCACAACCAAGGGATATAAAAGGTATAAGAAGTTTTCTTGGTCATGTGGGATTTTATAGAAGGTTCATTAGGAATTTCTCTGGAATTTCTGAACCTTTAACGAGCTCGGTCGCGCGCCCCCTCCAGACCAGCCAAGGATCATGATCTCCCCGCAAGAGCGGGATGTGAACGGCCTCCCACTGTTCTCTACTCTGATGGATAACGTCATCACGAGTCGAGCCGTGGTCGGCAACCTCAATGTGACAGGGGAAGGCACGTTGCAGATCCAGTACACCAAGGCCCTACTCGCCAAGGCGGTCGAGCAGCAAACCACGGGAGCTGACTCGCGGGGGCGCATGTACTCCCGCTCTTCAAGAAGCAGGGCGGACTCAAGCGGCCGCCCAACAATGGCAAACACTCTCAATTGCCCACCACCTAAGCCCCTGCAGCTCCAACTATGACCCGCACACGTGGCACTCTCCACCAACGACCCGCGACCGACGGACAACATGGTCACTGCCAATGGGCATCCAGTCAACGCGCGGACTCACATCATCAACAACCAAAGCTGGCACGTATGCCAGTCCGACGACCTGAGGCACACCCTCACCAATCGCCGTGACGGCGAGCCAAGGGGCTCGCTCAGCCGAGTCGGCCCCCAGTGGTTCGGACCAATGATCCGAGGCGAAAAATATCCGGCGAACTTCAAAGCGCCAAAGGATATCAAAAAGTATGATCCCTCGTACGACCCGTCCGTGTGGCTGGACACATACCTTATGGCGATGGCAATCGCCGGCCACACCGACCTACTCGCCGCTAGCTACCACCCCTTGATGATGGAGGGAGCAAGCCGGCATCAACACCCTTCCCACGGATAGCATCGATTCCTGGGAGGAGATGCGTGACATCTTCGTCAGGCACTTCGAGGGTTATTACACCCATGCCACCACCATTGAAGACCTAGAGCGATGCGTCCAGGGACCTCGCAAGTCGACCTGCAGCTGGGTCCAACGATGGTAGGATCTGTGGTTCAATGTGGCCGGCATCCACCCAGATACGGCGATACGCTGCTTCAAGACCTCGTGCCGCTACGAGCCCCTGGTCGCCAAGCTCAAGCCGGTGTACAAGACACTCGACAATATCCTAGACCTCCTCTAGATCGCCAAGCGGTACGCGGAGGAGGACCCGAACCAAGGAACCGACGACGAGTTAGGTGGAAACCGACGCCCAAGTGGCCACGACAACAGGAGGCGACCCGAGCTACGCTACAACAACACTCGCCTCACCAGCAAGTGTCACGGTGATGGGCGAGTCGACTTCTTCGCCAACGCCTGCTATGCGCCATGCGACCCCAAGAGCTTTCGCCGCGACGGAGGCCAACACTGCGACAGCGGCAACTACAAAGCGAGGCCGAAATTCTACCCCGCAACTCTCCTCAACCAACCCTATGTGTTCCACAGCAGGGAGGGGAAACCCGCCATGCACACGACCGCCGACTTCAACTCTCTCAAGGAGATCGAGAAGGCACGGTGCACGAGGGAGGACCGCAACAACAACCCACCAAACTCCGGGGCATTCGAAAACATTTCCGGGTCGCTCCACACCTTCACCGGGTTTAGCACCACGCACGAGAAGAAGGTCATCGCCCGCGCCGTCGCCGTTAACATGGTATCCCAAGTCGACGTCCCTCGCTTCCTCAATTGGTCCAAACAACGCATCACATGGAGCCGCAAGGACCACTCGCCAAAGATTGAATATCAGGGGCGAGTCTCCCTGGTTGTCAATCCCAAAGTGGGCGACTACTGGCTCCCTAAGACGTTGATGGACGGCAGGAGCTCCATCAATATACTCTACATGGACACATTCAGGCGGCTATGGATCCTGCAGTCGATGATCGAGACGACCTACACCACCTTCCACGATCGCCCCGGTCGGAAAGGCGTACCCGATTGGCAAGTGACACTGCCAGTCACCTTCGGCACACCAGCGAATTTCCGCACCGAGCGGATCGTCTTCGAGCTGGTGCCCTTCAACATCCCCTACCATTGCGTCTTGGGGCGGCAAGCATTCACCAAGTTCATGGCGGCGCCACACTACGCGTACAATGCGATAAAGCTCCCATGGCCACCACGGCGACCCCGACGTGGCCGTGGAGTGCAAGGCAAAGGGCGCCGAGCTCGCCGACGCTGTCATCGCCGTGGAGGCCAACCATGTGGAGGAGCTCACCAGGTATGCGAGCAGGGTCGACAATGATGACCCCACAATACTCAAGAAGCCCAACTCGGAGAATGGCGGCTCGACCGCGTTCGAGTCCACCACGCACACGCGCTTCATCGAGCTGGTCCCAGACGATGATGATCGGGACAGGCATGAGCCCCGCATAGGAAAACACGCTCATCGAGTTACTACGTGAGAATTGCGACATCTTTGCATGGAAGCCGTCTGACATGGCAGGTGTCTCGAGTGAACTCGCTGAGCACAAACTCAACGCCGACCCCAAAGCACGACCTGTCAAGCAGTCCCTGTGGCCCTTTAATGAAGAGCACCGCTAAGCAATCACCGAGGAGGTGCAACATCTACTTGATGCAGGCTTCATATAGCCCATTAAATACTTCAAGTGGCTGGCAAACCCAGTCCTGGTCGAAAAGAAGAACGGGACCTGGAGAATGTGTATCCATTAGACAAACCTCACAGCGCCTACCAAAGGAGCAATTCGTCCTCCCGTGAATCGATCAAATCATCGACTCGACCACGGGCTCGGAGTCGTTGTGTTTCCTTGACGCCTACTCTGGTTACAACCAGATAAAAATAGCAGTCGAGGACGAGGATAAGATGTCGTTCATCACGCCATTCGGGGCCTTCTGCTACACCTCCATGACGTTCAGCCTCAAGAGCGCCGGAGAAACCTACTAGAGGTGCATGCAGGATTGCCTGGCGAGCCAAATTGGCTGCAATATCCACGTCTACATCGACGAAGTGGTGGTGAAGTCCACTCGCCAAGGCGATATACTCGCCGACCTGGCCGAAACCTTTGCAAACCTGCAGAGGTACAAGATCAAACTTAACCCAGGAAAGTGCACCTTCGGTGTACCTACTGGACAGCTGCTGGGGTATGTAGTCTCCAAGCGAGGCATCGAGGCGAACCCCACCAAGATCAACACGATCACCCGGCTAGGCAAACCCGAGTGCCTGCGCGACGTCCAGAAGTAGTATGGGCGAGTTGCGGATCTCAGTCGCTTCATCCCTTGGCTAGACGAGAAGGCAATGGCTCTCTACCGCCTAATGCGCAAGAACCCCACATTCCAGTGGGACAAGGAGGTGGATGACGCACTACACGCACTCAAAGAAGTGCTACTCGCGGCCCCGCTGCTCGCCGCCCCTACCGACAAGGAGCCCATGCTCGTCTACGTCGCGGCATCCGAGCGAGTAGTCAGCGCCATCATGGTCGTCAAACGACCAGAATAGGGCAAGGAGCGCCCGGTGCATCGACCTATCTACTACATCAGCGAAGTCCTCACCGAGTCGCGATATCACTACTCGCAGTACCAGAAGTTGGTATATACGGTCTTTCGAGCCCAGCAGCGACTGCCGCACTACTTCCAGGAGCACCCAATCATGGTCGTCTCCTCAGCATCGTTGCATGACATCATCCGCAACCGCGAAGCTACTGGACGAGTCGCCAAGTGGGCCGTCGAGATCGGATTCCTCAACATCAAGTACGAGCCGCGCAAGGCAATCAAGTCGCAGGCCCTGGCTGACTTCCTCACCGACTGGGAGGAGGCGCAGCAGCCGGAGAAGCTGCCGTACCTCCATTACTGGTCGCTCTACTTCAATGGGTCCAAGAATGCAGATGGCATAGGGGAAGGGATCATCCTCACGCCCCCTAAGGGCGACAAGCTGCGCTACATAATGTACCTCGACTTCACCCCCTGCACCAACAACATGGCTGAATACGAGGGCCTCCTTCACGGCATGTGAGCCACCAAGGATATGAACACCAACCGCTTGCGGTGCTACGGCGACTTCGACCTCGTCACCGCACAAGTCGCCGACACCTACGACGCCGTCTCCCCCACCATGGTGGCATACCGCCAAGCAGTGGACCAGCTGGGGGGCCACTTCGCCGAATTCTCCATCGAGTTGATCAACCGGCACAAGAACGAAGAGGCCGACGCCCTCTCTTGCATCGGGTCGGCTGGCCACATGCCACCCGCCGGTGTCTTCCTCGACACCATCACCAAGCAATCTTTCTCTCCCCCGAGGGAGATCGACATCGGGATACCGCTGCAACCAGAACCAGCCCTGGTCGCCATGATTGCGGAGCCAAGCGACTGGACCGTGCTATACATCGCCTACCTTGAGGGAGGGACCCTACCCGTAGACAAGACGGAGGCCCGCATGATCGTGCGCTGCTGCAAGTCCTTCGTCATCATCAACGGCGAGCTCCACAAGCGTAGCGGGACCGGAGTGTTCCAACGCTACGTACAACCAGCGGGAGGTCGCAAAATCCTTCAAGACATCCATGCCGGCGACTGTGGCCACCACGCTGGCGCCCGGTCCCTAGTCGCCAAGGCCATGCGACATGGCTTCTACTGGCTCACCGCACACGCCGACGCCGTCACATATCCAACACCGTCGGGTGTAAGTACACCTGTCGACACACGTACCAAGCTCAGCTCTCAAGACCATCTCCATCACCTGGCCATTCACCGTATGGGGCATGGACATGGTGGGCCCCTTCAAGAAGGCCCCCTCCCGCTACACCTACCTCCTGGTCACGATCGACAAATTCACAAAGTGGGTGGAGGCCAAGCCAGTCCGCAAGTGCGATGGGAAGACCGCCACCAAGTTCCTATGCGAGCTCATCTACCGCTACGGGTTCCCGCACAACATCATCACGGACAACGGAACCAACTTTGCCAAGGTAGCCATGAACGAATTCTGCGAGGAGCACAACATATGGATCGACCTCGCCTCAGTCGCCCAACCGGAGTTTAATGGCCAGGCAAAACACGCCAACCAGAGCATTGTCCACGGCCTGAAGCCACGACTGCAAGTTCCCCTCGAGCAAACTCCGGGGTGTTGGGTCGAGGAGCTCCCCTTCGTCATCTAGGGCATCCGTACCTCCATCAACTGATCGACTGGGTTCACCCCCTTCTTCATGGTGTACGGTGCTGAAGCTGTCATGCCGACCGACCTTGAGCACAACTCGCCTCGGGTCATCAACTATGCGGAGGCCGGCAACGAGCTCGCACGCCAAGACGGAGTCGACAAGCTGGATGAAGCACGCGACCTAGCTCGCTCTGGCACCGCCATCTACCAGCAAGGACTCTGCCGCTACCACACCCAACGAGTCTGAACTCGCACCTTCCAGGAAGGCGACCTGGTCCTGCGACTGATCCATGACAAGAAGGGCATGCACAAGCTCTATCCTCCATGGGAGGGACCATTTTCCGTAGGACGAGTCCTGGGAAATGACGGCTACTACCTCATTGACGTCCGAGGCGACGGACAGCTCGATGTCAAGCGGCCGTGGAATGTAAACCTCCTAAGGAAGTTTTACACCTAGAACTCCAACATGTACTCCTCCCGCTATGAAATAAAGATGATCGATTCGCACAAATTGTGTCTACTCTCCAGATCTTGTGCCACTCGCACTCGTAAAAACAACGTTATGCTAACCACGGAAGTCAACCCTTGGTCACGCGACCGGCACGACTAAGTAGTGCGGTACAAGGGCACCGATAAAATTTGGGCCTTGTGTCATCCACGAAAACGCCAACTCGGAGCCCCATCGGAGTCCCCTCGCTCGACACCAAGTATGAGAGCGCGTCCTGGACTCGCCATGCGACTGATTTTCCGAGAGCGACACGCGAAATACAACATGCTTCGTCCTCACCTACCTTGGGCATGCGAGTAGAATGGCTAAGTACCATGCTCAGGGACTCATCCAACCAACCCCGTTCGTGTCCGAGAAACGTCTAAGTATAGAGCATCCCTTGGGGTAGCCATGCGACTGGTTTTCCAAGCCAGGGTGAGTCGACATCAACTAACTAAAGTACAACAACAAACATTCACACAAATACACGAGATAAACCCCATACAAGGGAGGACGCTCTCGGGGACGCGCATAATACAACAATTCAAAATCTAAACAAAACTGACAAAAGCATACATGCATTCCTTATGGCAACAAAATCTATTCGCTTACAAGGGCAGGCGTACACTTCTTTACAACTGACGCCAATTGGCAAAGTGGTCTACTCCACAGGTTTCGACAATGACACGCCACCGCCACCGCCACCACGGACACGGATGAAGTAAACCCACGGGTTCGACAGATACGTCATCATGGTACCCGCCATCACCGATCGGAACGGTTTCTCCACCATGAATTCGTAGTTCGCCGGCTCGAAGTTGTTCGAGGCGACAATCATCTCTTGATACGGTAGGAAGTCGCCCATCACCGACACCCGATCGGAGTAGACCATGGCCCGGTCGGTTAGCTTCAGCACGTCGGAGATCTCAACCGAGCCCGTCGACGAAGGGTACCGCTGGTGATGTCGTCGAGGTCGAAGTCGTCGGGGAAGTGCACGAGCCCTAGGCTCAACACAGTCGCAGCCCCACGGCGGAAAGCCGACCGCGACATGAACTCCACAACCGCCGGATCCCTCTTCAGGTAGGGCCAGACCTCGGTGAGTTCACTGGGGATCACCTCCGTCGGCGAGATCTCCTGAAGATACGTGCGAATACAGGTCACCGAAAGGGTGGCAGAATCCACCAGCATGGTAACACACTGCCGCGCGTCATGCGACTGCTCCTCGGGCTCATCATAAAGAATTTTTCCTGCAAAGCACAAGCAGCTCAACATCATAAGGGTGCACAATGACAACATCAACCCGCACGCTTGGGGACTCGCCAAACCAATCAAATACAAAATGGAGGAACTCACCAATTAAGGGATGGCAGCGCCCTGTAACGAAGTCTTGGAGACTCGACACGTCAGTCTGCAGCCCCGTGACGAGAGCATCCGACACCTTCCGCTCTAATGTTGTAGCAGCGACAGCCGCCTTAGCCCTCTCGTCCGTCTAGTTCACCCCGCCGCCTTCACAGCTTTGAGCTCCCGCTCCAGCTTGGCCACTCGCTTCTCTGCGGCGGTCAACAACGACTGGGCAGCCGTCAACTTGCTAGCGGGGACCAAACCCTCGCGAGCCTTGTCCACCATGGCTGCATGCCCCTCTGCAACAGCATGAGTGTGAGTACGAAATCAGAAAAAGACATCCATGGAGAAGGGCACCCCGAATACCTACCAGCAGTCGCTTGAAGCTGTTCGTTCACCTCTTGCATGGATCGGAGTTCTATTTCCAGACTCTCCTTGGCGGCCAATCGCTCCGCCGACTCGCACTAGAGGCCCTACACAGACATGGCCAAACATCAGCAAACATCAAAGAAATTCCAAAGTGCTTAGCCGTTGAAATTCAGCGACTAGCCAGTCGGGGAATGGACATTGAAAAACTATAATAATCTACCTGCTGAAATTCAGCGACCAGATCCTAGGGGACTGGACATACCTGGATAGCAGCACCCAGCATGCTGTGCATCTCGACTGCATCCACCGACGGGAGCACAAGAGGTGTGCGCCCGCGACACTGCTCGACCACCGAGCCCAAAACTTCGGGCGCTTGGGCCGACTGTGTTGACACACTCGCGGTGGAGGCCCTCGCCATAAAGCGAGGGAAGGTCGCCACCGCCGCTCCCGCAGCATTCGTCGACGGACCCGCCGCCCCGACCAATGCTGCAGGTTCTACCTGTTGAGACCCCGCATCCACTACAGCCTTCACGGCCGCATCCGCTCCAATCGGAGCCCCACTAGGGGTGTAGACCGGCTTGTCCGAGATCATGACGACCTCGTCGCCCCTCACCTTCTTCGCGCCCTCAGCAGGCACCCCCGCATCTTCGCCCTTACTCTTCTTTGAGGGATCAGCCTCAGCCCCTGTGGTGCCTACTGGAACTTTGGCCACCGATGGGTGACCGATCTTCTTCACTCTAGTCCTACAAAAATAAGCCATCAACGAGCTTGCCCAACAATCACAAACCGGTAGATCAAGAGAATACATCAAGACGGTTACCTGGCAACTTGGTTGAAGCGTAGGCCGGTGCGGATGTGCGCCGGCTTCTCCAACTCTGGCCCCAACTTCCGGCTGATGCCCGTCTCAAACAGGGTCGGAGCCCACGACACGGAGGCCTTCTTTGAAAACCAGGCCATGGCAGGAAGCTCCCCTCTAGTCGACACGACTGCCTCCCTCGATGGCGACGCCCCCATGGGTTGAATGGCCCCGAGCATGGTGACTGTGGAGAAGGGCGGCGGAAGTGATGCCAATGGCACCTCATCTTCCACCAGGGCCGCACTGGCTGCCGTAGTCGCCTACGCCGACGCACTGACCCTGGCCTCATTGGCTGCGCTAGTCATGGATTGAGGCGGCGACACTGCTTTTGATGCCTCCTTCTTCGGTGACTTCTTCTTCGATGGCGTAGCCATGCGCCGTGAAGTGTGTTCGAGGGCTTCGTCCTCGCCCTCGTCGTGAGCCTCGAGGCTTTTGCTAGCCTCGAGCTCGTGTTGCCGTTGTTCGCGGGTCTTCCGAACCGTGGGTGCGGCGACCTCTACGGCCTCGTCATCTTCGTCATCATCGTCACCTTCGACTTTCTCCTTGTCGGAGGAAGATTCTCTCTCGCCCTCGATGGACTTTGAACTTTCGTCATCAGTGAGTGGAAGCCAACCTTCCACCACTTGGAATAGCTTCACAAACAAAATACGATTAGCAAAGCCGCGACTGCATTTCTGCGACTGTGAAATGGACAAGGAAGGGTACACTTACTGGTGGCGCCTTGCACTTCATGGTGTACGGGGGAATCCCGGCCTTCGGGTCAAGGTATTCCGCATCAGTGATCTTCTTTAGCGCGAGGGCATAGTCATCAGCACTCCAATCGGTGGTGCAGGACTTGGTCGTGTCGTCCTTGCCCGTGTACTCGTACATCCAGTGAGCACGGCTGGCCAGGGGCACCAGCCGCCAAAAGCTATGTACTGATTGATGGTTTGAAGGTCGTTCTTCTTTAGTTGACGAATCATCGTCAACATATTGTCGACTAACATCCGCTGGTCGGCGGAAGTCGACTTGAACCGACACGGCGGTCGGCCGATACATCGGAAGTGCCACCTCAGCACCATGTCGTGGGAATGACCACGGCGGATGCTGCAATCGGCAGCGGTAGTAGAACGAAGGGCAGGGCGGGCAGCCATCTGCGGTGCGAGATGAGGGCAAGACACAGAGGTTTTACCCAGGTTCGCCCGGAGGGTAAAGACCTACTCTGCTAGATTGTATTATGGAGGTGTTTACAATGGGCTTTCGGCGACTAGGCGGCGGTAGCTTGGGTGTATGAGGGCGTGTCTCTACTCACCCCTTAGGGAGGTTTATATAGGCTCACCCCCTAGGGTTTACATATCTCAACCGATTCGGTTACAACTTTGTGTCGTCCAAACCTAGACCGATTGGGCCTATCCACTGCTTTGGGCCTTGACTTCCATGCCGGTATCTTCTTGGGCTTGATCCACTCGCCGCTTACAGCTCTACGACCTTTGGGCCAGTCGGAAACGTCCTGCTGAGTATACCCCAGTAGGCGTATCCCCATCAGTAGTCCCCGAGGCCGTCGTTGATTGGCATGGGTGACTGCTGGCAGTCGGAGTATATGACTTCAAGTTGGCATCCAGTCGAATCGTCGGCGGGCTCCTGTATTAAAAGAATAAATCTGGCAAACCAAGTCGTGTCTTGGGCGAGTCGAGCCAACGAGACACGGACTCAGCGAGTGACTTTAGCGAGCCGAGTAGCAGGAGACGGACCGTCGGGCGTGGTCAAACTAGCCGTTAAGGTAACTCAACGGTAACTTTCGGCGTAATCATCGCGCGGTAACGGCCCCCTAATTTGGCGGGCAACCTCCGCTATATAAGAGGAATGGTAGGCTATCGCAAAGCCAACCGTCCACCGTTTCCTCCGAGCGCACACATCTCCTTTCCTTCGATTCCGCGACCCAATCGACCCGCAATCCTCCGACCCCCGAACAAATCCTCAGCCATGGCCCTCTCCACCGAACCTTGGGGTAGATCCAAGTGTACCAGGGCGCAGCTGGCCTCCTTCGAGGAAGCCGGAATCTTGCGGGCCGGCTGCTGGCGTATCCCCGCAGCCGGAGAGACGACCCCGAACCCGCGAGAGAGAGAGTTCATCTGTTTCACTAGTCACCTCGAGCGGGGTTTAGGGTTTCCTACATCTTTGTTCTTTCGGCGTTTCTGCGCCTACTACGGGATCCAACCCTCAGACTTGGGTCCCCATAGCATCGAGCAACTCGCCATCTTCGTGGCGTTAATGAGTGCTACTTGGCTGCCGGCCTACTTCCCTTGTGGCAAGATCATTCACGGACGGATCACCGCGAGGAGGCGGCTCAATGCTAGCGGGCGGCTTAACCTTCCGGCTCAAATCCAAAGCTTCCTTCTTCGACCTGATGCGCCAACCAAAAGCGGCGGAAGAAGTCGTGGTTCTATGTGACCCAGGCGACTCGAGAGCGCGCGGCGATCCCGCGTTACTCGCCAACCGTTCGAGCCACGCAATCTCGGTCGGCAGCTCCCGAACGACCAGCGGATGATCGTCGGCGAGATGCTCCAGACCATCCGCGGTCAAGAAGAAGGGCTTGAGGCGGTGAACTTGTACAATTGGCTTGGGCGGCGGCTCGCCGCCTAACGCGAGCATTATATATACCAGTACTCGGCCGAGGAGACTCGGCAAGCCGCCTCGCCGAGTGGAAGTTGAGGACTACCTCTGGCGCTGAAGAAGATCACCCAGCGGCATACACGGATGCGCAGCCGGTCCTCACACCCATGAGCGTCCGGCTCAGCGGTAATCCCTTTATCTTGTTCTGATGCGCAGTATGCGATCGCGGTAATTCTGACTTTGTTTCGTGTTTAACACAGCTGTTCCAAGTGGTGGAAGGGTGGCTACCACCCGCCGATGACGAGAGCCCTGGGCCATCCGCCCAGGACACAAGCGAGTCGTCACCCGCCAAGGGTAACGAGGACGACGAGGGCGAGTCCGAAGAGGAGATTGCCCCACTGGTCCGTAGGACCCGCGGGCAACATCAGCGCGAAGTCGAAGCGAGTAGGAGCCTGGAGCGTCATGACGACGACGAGGAGCTCCCGGAGGCCACCTCACACCGTCAAGCCACCCCCGCAAAGAAAAAGAAGAAGGAGAAGGAAGCGAGAGCCCCCCTACGGAGGAAGACGAAGCCGCCGAAGGTGGCCTCACCGCCGCATTCAGCGAGCAAGCGCTCATTACAAACCGTCCGGTGTGGGCGGCCCCGGTGACAACCGCACTCGATGCGCCATCCACGGAGGCGCCGTTGGCTTCAATGCCTCCACCCTTTGCACCGGTCTCCGGGCTAGGGAAGGCTCCGGCTATGGCGACCTCGCCCCGCAAAGAGGTCCCGAGCATGGCGGTCTCGCCTCGCAAGGAGGCTCCGGCCGCAGCAGCTCCACTTCGCGAGGAGGCCTCCGCCGAAGGTGTTCCGGAGGCGCCAACCGCTACCTCAACGTCAAGGAGGCCGTCCGTATCCTGGGCCCCTGGCGTCCTGGAACTGGGGCTTAGTCGCCGATTGGGCCCTGAGCTGGAGAAACCCGCCAGCCGCCCGCAGGCTGCGTTCATTCGATCGCCAAGTAAGTGCGTTTGGCCCTCATCATTTCTTTTGGTACTTCGATTGTTTTTTTATTGATTTGTCTTGACATGCAAGACCGGAGTGAAAAAGATGGGCCACCCGACGGTGGCCAAAGTACCCTCCACCGCTAGCGAGGAGGATCCCTCCCGTAAGAGGAAGGTGGACGAGGTCGCCACCTCCACGGAAGGCAGCAAGAAGGCCAAGGCGGCGACATCGTTGTCTCGGCGACGCCAAGCGCCGGCCACCGGGCCTGAGTGGAAGCGACTGCCCACAAAGGAGGGCATCTTGACTAGGCCGGAGGAAGCGAGCTCCTTTGGGGCGGGTGCCTCGATTGCAACCTTCCCCCGCTTCATGACCAAGGCGACCACGGCGAGTGAAGCTGCGGGCCCTAGCCTCACTCCGGGGACCGCCAACGCTGAAACCGACCAACGTCGCGGGCACACACCGGCGCGGTTATCTGCGGACGGTGCAACTTCACGGCATGCTTGGCGCTGCCATCGGTACCTCCGGTCCCCGAGGATCAGGTCGGTGCGTAGTAGCGGCTTGATTCTTATAGTTTCTTGTACGTTCGAGTCCAGTCCCCGAGTGCGTGTGCGCTAAATTTTAGCGGGTATGCACTGAGTAATTTTTGCGGTCGCCAGTCCCCGAGTGCGCACTCGCTAGATTGTAGCGGGTGGGCACTTAGTAATTTTAATGTCGACGTTGAAGTTATCTGTGGTCCCAGAATCGAGTCGATAGAGCGATTGGCTGCGAGCGAAAAAGGAACAGCCACTCTCCAAGAAGTGAACAGGGGAACTTCAAGCTTGTTTTGCAGTGAGGTAGTCGCCAAGAGCTTGTCCTGGCCGCGTGATGGCGGCGAGATCTGCGTTAAGTTCGCTGAGCAGGGTCGCCGACCTCGAGCGAGTTGCGGAGGCGAAAGAAGAAGCGGTCGGCGAATGGGCGAAGCTAAGGCCGCCCGTTGCGGCATCAAGAAGACCGCAAGGTGTCGGAGGCCCTTATTGTTGGGCTTCGGGGCGATCATTCGTCACTTCAAAGCTTCATCACGGACTTCGCTTCGCCCGCTATACTTGGTGTGAGTGCTTCTTCCCTTTGTCAGCTTGTATTGTTTGTGTTTTCATGGTACTCATTCGCCTCACCTTGGCAGGTCGTGTACTAGTAGCCACGAAGGCGGGCTCGCTGGCGAAGGAGTGCGTAAGCATGCTTGACTCGGCACGCTGTCGGGCGACGGCATCCGCCTACCTTCAAGAGATGTCGCCCGCGGAGGTTATTCTGTGACCTCGTTGAGGTGTGGAGTACTTGGAGAAGGCGCCAGCCGTGAAGTTCATGACGCGGTCGGCGTCAGCGCGAGCGCCGACTTAAGCTCACCACTGGGCCCATTTCCGAGGACTTCACCGACGATGTGACGAGTGGGTATCCTTCGCCGACCGAGGTGGATCTGTCCGAAGTTACGAAGTTGCGAGGAACGCCGCTGGAACTCGGGCTCATGGCGGCGACTGCTCCCCTACCAGAAAGCGGTCCTCAGCCGAACGACCGAGCCGCGCCGGGACCTCAAGGTTGAACAGCCTTTTAGCGGCGATGGCGGGTGAGTGACGACGTACCGTCGAACCCGTACACCGCGTTCATCCTAAGCGCCGGGATTCTCAAAAGGCGTCGTGCCAAAGCTTTGCATGTGGTGTAGTGTTTCTAGATGAGTTAGCAGCTTCGCCAAATGAGCATGGTTGTAATGTAAGACAATGCGATTTGCGATTGAATTGGATCTTGTATCCATTTTGCTAATGATTGTTGTGTTTTGATTTTGATGAGTCCGAGGTCCGGGCCCTTTGTGGAGTTCACCTTGTGTGTGATGTTTGTTATTATCGTGTGTTTTGGTAGTTTAGTCGACTACGCCCGAGCTCAGAGAGCTGATCCGCTAGGCAACTCCTTGATCGCCTCTGTTTTACCGTTTTCCCTGACGCGAACGGGTCAGTGTGAGTCCCCGGCGTGGTACTTGGTATTCGAGGCGCGACTAAGGGTGGTTGAGGACTCAGCGGCAGGTGGCGCGTCCCCGCCTCGGCTGGGATCGTGGCGAGTCAGTGCTCTCTTACTTGACGCTTTTCTGACCGCGACGAACCGGTATTCAGTCCCCGAGCGTGGTACTTAGTCGCCGATCGCCACGCCGAGGATGCGGAGGACCAAGGCACGTGAGAAGCGAGGCGATTGTCTTGGTTTGTAAACCAATCCGAGGCGACTCAATGGGGCTCCGGTTAGGCGTTTTCGTGGACGATACAGACTGAGGTGACTCGTTCTATATCGACTACTTGTCAGCCGTGCATTCGCTATACCAAAGGTTGACTTCGTGATATTAGCATGATGTCATATTACGAAAAGTCTGCGAATGGCACAAGGCATGGAGAGTAGACACAACCTTGGTAATCGCTTGCTATTTTATAGCTTGATCGAGAGCATATGTGGGGTTCTAGGAGTAGAACTTCCGGAGGAGGTTTACATTCCACGGCCGCTTGACGTCGAGTTCGCCGTCTCCGCGGACGTCGATGAGGTAGTAGGCGTCGTTACCGAGAACGCGCCCGATGGCGAACGGGCCTTCCCATGGAGGGGAGAGATTGTGCATGCCCTTCTTGTCCTGGATGAGTCGTAACACCAGGTCGCCTTCCTGGAAGGTGCGGGTTTTCACCCGTCGGCTGTGGTAGCGGCGGAGCCCTTGCTGATAAATGGCTGTGCGCGATCGGGCGAGATCGCGTGCTTCGCCGAGTTGGTCCAGCCCATCTTGGCGGGCCAGCTCGTTTGCGACCTCCGTGTAGTGGACGACCCGCGGCGAATCGTGTTCGAGGTCGGTGGGCATGACTGCTTCGGCACCATAGACCATGAAGAAGGGGGTGAATCCGTCACATGCTAACCGAGGTGATTCCCAGATGACGGAGGTAGCTCTTCGACCCAACATCCAAAGCTCAAGTGGTACTTGAGTCGCGGAACTGTGGAGGATGCTTTGGTTGGCTCCGCCCGCCGTTGGACTCGGTGTGCGATCGACGCGAGGTCGAGCCGATGTGATGCTCTCCGCAGAATTCGCCATTGCTCCCTTGGCAAAGTTTGTGCCGTTGTCGGTGATGATGTTGTTGGGGAACCCGTAGCGATATATGAGCTCGCCAGAGAACTTAGTGGCGCCTTCCCGTCAGCATTTCGGACCGGTTTGGCCTCGACCTACTTCGTGAATTTGTCGACGGGCGACCAGCGGTGGTGTAACCGGAGGGTGCCTTCTTGAAGGGGCTTACCATGTCCATGCCCCACACAAATAATGGCCGGTGATGGGGATTGTCTTGAGCGCCGAACTTGGTATGTGTGTAGTTGGCGTATGCACGGCACCCAGCGCGTCGCTGACCGATATCATTTCAGCGTACGCGTGTGTGGTAGGCCAAGAGAAGCCGTGTCGCATAACCTTGGCGACCAGTGAACGGCGTGGCGGCGCAGGCCGCTGAGTGGATGTCGTGTAAGATTTTGCGCCCTTCAGCTGGTTGGACGCAACGCTGGAACACGCCGACGACATCGCTTGTGTAGCTACGCCGTCGATGATTGTGTAGGACTTGCATCGGCGAGTAATCATTCGCCGCTTGTCTGCTCAAGGTAGGGTGCCGCCTAGGTAGGCGATGTAGGGCTTGGTCCATTAAATGCTGCTCGGTGATGAGTGCGACCAGGCTGCCTCGGTTGGAGGGTACTCCGGTGTCGATCTCCTCGGGAGAGACTGATGGTTTGAGATTGTGTCGAGGAACACGCTGGTGAAAGTGCGAAATCGACCCGATGCGAGAGAGGGCGCCGCCTTTGTTTTTCCGCCTATCAATCCACTCGACGGAGTAGCCGTGAAGTGGCCGCCTAACTTGTCCACCTCTTGGCGATAAGCCGCCATGGTGGGGAGACGCGTCAGCGTGTCAAGCGACTGTCCGAACGAGGTCGAGTCTCCGTAGCATCAAGGCGCATTGACGCTCATCTCCTTTGCTCGCAAGTGCGTGGAGTAGGGCCTCGATTCGGCCATGTTGTTGGTGCAGGCGTGGTCGAGGCGGAGGATGTAGCGGAGCTTGTCGCCTTTGGTGAAGTCAAGACTATCCCCGCTACCGCCGTCCGCGTTCTTGGACCCGCCGGCGCAGTTCGATGGTGTAGAGTGTAGGTACGACGGTTGCCGGGTTTCCTCCTCGGTCGGCGATGAAGTCCGCCAGTGCACGACTTGATCGCCTCCGTGGCTCAGATTAATGTTGTGGACGCCGATTGACGGCCCTTGGCGACCCGCTTGCCTCGCGATTGCGGATGATATCTTGTAATGGTGCCGAGGAGACGCCGTGATCGGATGCTCCTGAAAGTGTACGGCGCCACGAAGCCCTGACCGTGCATATACTGGCTTCTGTATCTGCGGGTATCGCGGGCGCGACTCGGTGAGGACTCACGATGTAATACACACCTACCGGACCGGCGCCTTTTCTTCCTCTCGTCGTTCGACGACCATTACGGCGCCGACGACGTACGGACGCCGCGACGTAGACCAAAGCATGGGCTCTTTGTTGTCGGGTGCGGCGAGTAGCACCTTTTTGAGGTCGCGGAGCGTGTCGTCCCGCCTTGTCCCATCAGTAAGGTGGGATTCTTGCGCATCGGCGGTATAGGGGCATCGCCTTTAGCCAGGCGGATGAAGCGACTAAGGGCCGCTACACGCCCGCCAGCCTCGACGCCGCCAGCACTCGGTTTTACCCGAGGCGATCGTCGATCTTCGTTGGGTTTCCCTCGATCCCTCGTTTGGAGGCAGCGTACCCAAGAGTTGCCCGGGTACGCGAAGGTGCATTGCTCGTTGTTTTATCTTGTACCTCCGCAGTTACGGGCGAAGGTCTCCAGATCGTGAAAGCAGGTCTCCTTGTCGGCGGATTTACGACCACGTCGTCGATGTAACGCGGATGTTGCGGCCAATTTGGCTCGCTTAGAGCATTCTGCATGCACGGCTGGTAGGTCGCCCAGCGTTCTTGAGGCGAAGGTCATGGCGGTGTCATGTGAGAATGCTCCGAATGGCGTGATGAACGCCGTCTTTTCCTAACCTTGACGCCATTTTGATCTGATTGTACGAGTAGGATCGAGGAAACACGACTCGAGCCAGCGGTTGAGTCGACTATCCGATCGATCCGCGGAGGACGAATCGCTCCTTCCGGCGGCGCTGTTCAGTTTGTGTAGCGATGCACATTCTCCGTGTCCCGTTTTTCTCGGACTGTGACTGCCTAAGGTTTGCCACTTGAATATTTGATTGGCCGGATGAAGCCGGTAGCGGCGCCGCACTTCCTCGGCGATTGCCGACAGCGCTCTTCATTGAAGGGCCGTAGCGATCGCTGACCGTCGCACTTTGGGGTCGGCGTTTAGTTTGTGCTCAGTGAGCTCCTAGGGACACCGTGCATGTCGGAGGGTTTCCACGCGAAGATGTCCCTATTCTCAAGGGAACTTCGGCGAGCGCCTTCCTATCCGGGCTCATGCTCGTCCCGATCGTCACCGTCGGGTCAAGTGCCAGGACCAACTCAACGGTGCGAAAAAGGCCGTGGGCCTCAAGGTTGAGGTGTTTGTGCCCTCGAAGTTGGGCTTCTTGAGAATTGTGGGTACGCCATTGACCCCGCCGCATTTGGCGAGCTCGTCGGCGTGATTAGCCTTCTGCCGCGATGACGGCGTCGGCGAGTTCGCCTTTGGCCTCGCTTTTCGCGTGCCATGTGGAAATCGGTCGCTGATGGTGATGACGCCGCACGGCCCGAGGAGCTTCATTGCGTTGTGCAGCGTAGTGGGGTGCTGCCATGAATTTGGCGAACGCCTGGCGCCCCAGGACGCAATGGTAAGGGCTGTCGAATGGCACCAGCTCGAAGACGATCCGCTCGGTGCGGAAGTTTGCCGGAGTGCCGAACGTGACTGGCAACATGACTTTGCCGATCGGGTATGCCTTCGGACCGGGGACGATGCCGTGGAACGTAGTGTGGGTTGTCTCGATCATCGACTGCGGGAGCCGCATCCGCCTGAAGGTGTCGAGGTAGAGGATGTTGATGGAGCTGCCGCCGTCCATCGGTGTCTTGGGGAGCCGGTCGCCGACCTTGGGTCACCACCAGGCGACTTCCAGCTCGATACTGGCGCGTGGCGCAGTGGTCTTGCCGGCTCCAAGTGATGGTTGTTCCGACCAGTTTAAGGAACCGGGGACATCTGTTGGGCCACCGCGTTGACGGCGACAGCGGGCGATGACCTTCTTCTCACGCTTGATGTTGAAGCCCGTGAAGGTGTGGAGCGAGCCGCTACTTTGCCGAATTTTCTTCATTGCCCGATGATCGTTGTCAGTGTCTCCTCCTGCCGTGCCTTCTCGATTTCCCCTTAGGTGTGGCAATCAGCGGTGGTGTGCGTTGGGCTTTCCTTCCCTCATTGTGAACGCACATGGTTGGTTAAGGAGCGCGATTGAACCTTGCTTGTTCTTATAATTGCACGCCGTCGGCGCCCGTTGCCCTCCGGTCACAAGTAACTTTTGAGCTCGCGTTGCGCGTGCCTAGCGTTACGGCGACAAGTCGACTCGCCCGTCGTTACGGCGCTTTCTGTGAGGCTGGTGCACAGTAGTTGGTCGGTTCGTCGTCTCGTTGCCGTCCTCGCCGCGGGCGCTTGCCCTCCCGACTGGTCGTCGATTTCTTGGTTGGGGTCCTCCTCGGCATACCGTTTGGCGATCTCAAGGAGGTCGGGGATGTTGTCGAGTGTGCGGGCGTGTCGCTTGAGCTTGGCGACTAGAGGCTCGTAGCGGCACGAGGTTTTGAAGCAATGGATCGCGGTGTCCGTGGATGCCGCCACGCGCTAGGCCTGTAGTTTGCCAACCGGTAAAGACGGGCCATGGTCGATCATGGGTCCCCTCGGACGATCGTTCCGGATCCTCGATGGTGGTGGCGAGGTGTAGGAGCACTCGAAGTGCTCGACGGCGCCCGCATTTCTCCGAGTCGATCACGTCTCCGGGAAGCGGTGTTGATCCATTGCCCGCATGTCCCTCCATCATCGGGGAGGTAATCGGCAGCATAGTAGGTCGGTGTGACCCGCGATCCCATTGCCATGAGGTATGTATCGAGCCGTATCACAATTCGCACGAGGAGTCGCATTGCTTTCTATCTCCTTTGGGCGCCTTGAAGTTTGGTGTGTACTTTCACCCTCTCGATCATTGGTCCGGGCACTTAGGCCCTAGTCGACCGAAAGTGACTATCCCGCATCGCCATCGCGTGAATAGCTAGGGTGTGCCGCTGTAACGCGTGCTGCCGCGCCAGCACGCCAGCTTTTGGTTGTTGATGATGTGAGCGGCGCGCCGACGGAGTTCTCTCCGTTAGCGGCGACGGTTGGTCGCCGCCTTGATCACAGGAAAGTTCCGCTCGCGGGTTCGGCGCTCGAGCTGCGAAGGCTCGTGGCTGCAATTTAGGAGTGTTTTGCCGCCGCCGGGCCGCTGAGGCCGCTTCGCTCGAGGAGCGCGAGTATACTCAGCTTCGCGAAGTCGGGCGCCGCTGTCGCTGCTCCACGCTTTTGCGAAGGCGTGGCCCCGACATATACCCGGATTTGCAGGCGCCACGCCGCAGTGGCCGTGATGCTATCGCTGCCGCTCGACCTGCTACCAGGTTGCTTCCATCGGGGTGGAGAATAACGGAGGCCGCTTCGCTCGCCCCGTGTGAGGAGACGATTATCCGCGCCGGGTCCTCGAGGAGTGCGGTTACGGGTGGCGGGGCGCCTATCGCTGCTGACTCCTGGCGGGGCAAGCGCTTCCTCCCGTGGCGCTGTTTCGCAGACGGCAACAGCGCGGCTGCGCGAGCCGGTCGTTCGTTCGTCAAGTTCGCACGCTACTCGAACGGTGGGATCGTGCGTGACTCGATCCATTGTCAAGTAGGTAGCGTGATTCCTGCGCACACTTCGTCCGCACTTTCGAGGCGTAAATTTCGCGCCGGCCTTTCTTATGTGATCGCTTCTCCGCCAATTTGTGAGTTCTCAACTCTCCGCTGCCGTGGCGCTGGGAGTGATTGGGTGGAGAAAGGATCCTCCGGCGGATCGGTGCCGGTGGTTATGCGTAGGTCGCGGCATGGCGACGAGCCCGCCATGGAGGTCGGCGGAATTTTCTCCGACCGAGTCAGTCAAAGATCCCGAGGATGGAAGGGTCCTCGAAATCTCCCGTTGGAGACCTGAAGGATGGAGCCCGCGATGAGGCCGCTTGGTGATGGATCCGCGATTGATGCTGGGTCAGCCGAAGTCGGCGCCGCCAATGGGTGAGGGCCGATCTTCGGTCACGCGAATTCTCGCCACGTTGCTGTAATACCGAGTTGTACCGAGAGGCAGGGCGGTGGATCGTGGCGACTCGGCTCTCGGAGAGCCGATCGTTGTGGTATGGCTACTCGCGGATGCGAGCCGAGTCCTCCGGAGTGGTGACGCCGGTGGAAAGCCGACGTGAAGAGGGCTGATCGCGACGTCACCACGGCAGGATCGCCATGTTGTCATGGATCGGTCGTCGTGCATGGGACGAGCTGCTCGGGCAAGATCCGGGAGCATCTCGCCGATCGCTATCGCGCGCCGTGCGGCGCACCGCCTCGCTGATGGGCAGATTTGATCTCGCCAGCAATAACACCGCCAGACCGCCGGGGCTACCACGGTGGGCGCCACCGTCAGGGGAATGACCACGCAGTATGCCTGCAATCGGCAACAGTAGAATCCAAGGGCAAGGGCGTACAGACCATCAGCGGTCTGAGATGAGGGCAAGACACGTGTGGTTTACCGAGTTCGTCTGCCCCTGAGGGTAAAAAGACCTACCCTCGCCAGATTGTATTATGGAGGTTTATAATGGGCGTGTATACTCGGCATGACTAGGCGGCGAGTAGCTTGGGTGTATGAGGGAACGATGTCTCTACTCAATTCCCTAGGAGGTTTATATAGGCTCACCCCCTAGGGTTTACATATCTCAACCGATTCGGTTTACAACTTTGCATGTCGTCCAAACCTAGGACCGATCGCCTCATCCACCATCGCCTCGGGCCTCTCTTCTAGCTCCACTGCATACTTGCAGTATCTTGTCAGCCATCCACTACTGCTGCCACAGTGCCCACTCGCCAAATTTTGGGCCTGTATTGAACGCCCATGAGTATACCCAAAGAGGGCGTATTCACCCAGACGTGAGAACCAATGCTTGTTCTCACCTGCTTGCCGCCTT